>JABMCL010001001.1:0-35405 GCA_018857735.1 Alviniconcha marisindica | reverse complement strand
CGGCGCAGGGTTGTTTGCGAGTGTTTTGACGTTTTTCACACTAAAAAGGGTTCTGGCTGCTCTGGCACCACCGGGAGGTCTGCCGATCGCCTCCCATTTCTAGTAGCGGTCCCCCTCGGCGATATCTCCGCATGAGAGCGCATTTGTGTAGTTTAGCTGTGCCACGAGAGCACACTTGTGTAGATTAGACTGTGCTTTGACCAGTTCAGTATGTGTGTGTAGTTTCGAGTGTGTCTAGTGCGTCTTAGAATGTATCTATATATATCATTCGTGTAGAGTCGATGATTGTGCCCTGAGGCACACCAGTGTTTATTGAGTGCCATGAGTGCACTAGTGTTTATGCTGTGTGTCTAGTACAATCGTGAGCCGGTTTGGCCTAGTGGTAAGGCATTAGGCTGGTAAGCGGAAGGACCTCGGTTCGATACCGCTTCGGCTCTCCTTTCTCTTCAAAAAGGTTGTGGTTGTGGACACTGTCTTGTGACTTTGTCCATCACTTCCTACTGAAACATTAAAATGGCTCTCATCGCTGCCCATCATAATGCAGAAGTCATTCTGGTGGTGACAGTGTAGCGATAGGTATATAATCTCCCTCTCCCCCCACCTCCATAACCCCCCCCCCCCCCCCCCCCCCCTTCAGTCTCCCCGTCAGTCCCTAATAAGCCGTATGGTTAGTGTGGACGTTAAGCACTATGTCTACTTACTCTAATACAGTAGTAGTTTCAGTCCTACGTGATTCATACCACTCTGGATTTCACATCAAGATTTTCTTTGCCTGGCTTATCTTTCTTGTGTTGGCGAGTCATTGTGACAAATTCAAACAGTCAGTCTGGATTAAATTCATCGCCAGTTTGGTGAGTACATTTAACTTTGGGTTTATGACCAGGAAGAAACTCCATCCTGAAGTGAAATTGTATCGACATGGTATGTACTGTGCTAATGGAAAGATACAGTCCTGATTCGTGTTCATTACTATCACTGATGTGCCACACTGACCAAACTGTGACATCATTTGTTATTATCCGAAACTGAGACGCCATGCAGAACTGAGATGAAAGTAAACATCATTGTGGCCAACTAAAGCATACATTGAAACTGGTGAATCATGTAGATTATAATCGTTATAGTATTAATGTTAGTTAACTAGATCGTTAACTGCAAAAGGGGGGAGATGTGTCGAGATTGTAAAACTGAATGCTATGTGCCTATGCCTATGCTGACGACGTATGAATATATTAAGGCTTGGGGGCCTTTGCCGTTTCCCCACTATAGAGTCTGGACATTTCTTGATGTGTGCTGTATGATTGTGTGAAACACTTTCACAACGCTCGGCGATTAACATCCAAACAAATAACGAACCACATTTCAACTTCGCACTTGACAACTCCGGAACTGAGCAGGCGAACTTCTGGCCAATCCGGAATTCCCACTTTGAGCTGCTCAATTCCAGAATCGAGCAATTTCCAACTGCGCAGTAGCGATCTACACGAGGGGAGATAACTATAACTGTAAGACCCTGGACCGATATGGCCGAAAAGGGCCACGGAAGCACGCTTCGTTATGAGGGTAACTTGACGGTCTTAGTTTACTTAGTTTTATTTCGGCTGCATGGCAGTTTCTGCGAAATTTTAAACGAATCTTTGCGGCAGGGGTCACAAATAGTCAAATACGATCAGAATCCTTCAACCGTTCAAATTCGAAGATGCCGATATTAACTAATCAAGGGAATAGCTTAAAAGTTATTAAAGTTTAAAAACTTAAGGAAAATTTGCACACAGAAAAGTGAATTTTATCATCATAATTTATGGAGTCTTTCCAGTGTTTAGGTATAGTTTCCGAGCAACGACGTGCACGCTTCTTCAGTATTGATGTTGGCAACTAGACAGTACTTAGTGTGCTGACGACTCCTTTTACAGACTGTAAATTTGTAATCAAACTCACTTTTGTTGCAACATCTGTGCTGAACAGTCATAAGAGTGAAAGACAGAGTATGGAGAGTCCTGTGCACAGTGATGTGTGTTTAAAAGGTGGTCAACAAAGTAATTGCCTATGTATGTTATATATATATATATATATATATATATATATATATATATATATATATATATATTATACATGATATTGACAATGACAGTCGTGGAGAGGTGGAGAGGTGGGGACTGGCTGTAATTATGTGCACAGGTTGTGAGGCTGGCCTAGTTTACTCTGGACAGACACAAGTGGAGGGGCTGAAGAAAAAGTCATATGGAGGAGGTTCCATTAAAGAAGAAGGATTGAAGAGTGCATGGTATTGGGTCTGTTCCTAACTAATTATGCAGTCTTTGTGTTTCTATGTGTTCCTTGTGTTGGTCCTAGGGTCAGAGTGGCAGAAGAAGCTTGCTGGGTGAATGTCAATAACTGCAAACTACAAGGCCATTTTTGATTTTGTCTATCGTCTTTGTTGCTCAAGATTGTCTACCTCAGATTTTCAAGCATGGATGTAACTCTCTTGTAACTCTAACAGTGCCCAGTGTCCAGTGAACTGCTTGCTAGGTTCCCTTCACAGAAACAATCACAACTTGATCTTGATTCCATATAAATTTATATGCCACACTCACAGGACCTAACATTAGGTATAAATCATGCGATGGGTGTGCATGTGAATTGGATGGTGCTTGGGGTAGCAATTAGTTGTCTAAGTTCTCAAGTGTTGGGGTCTTCACCTGGGCTTTACTGAGGTAGTTCCAGTCAGTGGTGGTGTGAATGGAAAAGGAATTCTTGTACTTCTTGGTATTTGAGTGAGATCTGGAGTTCAGGGTTGCTTGTCTGTCTGTGACATTCTTTACTGTAAAGTCTTGAAATTTTGTTGGCCTAATTTGTCTTTTGTTTGCTGGGAGGGGTTTTAAGACTGAACTGGTCAATGAGCGTGGCCAGGATCAACCCATCAACCACCTTGTAGAATAAAGAGTTGTTTGTTGTTGTTTGTGTTGGTCCTGTTGGTCACCAGCATCCTGCAACTGCAAGCGCAATGCTTAACCTCTGGCTCTTGTCAACCCATATATATATATAATATATATACACACACAGGGTTTTTCTTCAGTACTAGGGGGAATCAGAGGTCAAAACTGAAATAGCTTATCCCAATTAGGCTTGTTGTGTTCCACATACATCCTATTTTAAGGCACAATTAAAAGAAAAGCAGTTAGGACCCCAACTGCAAGTTAGGGTGGCTTTGAACATGTCCAAGTGGAGAACATAACGCATGTTTCGGTGTGACATAAAATATCATTATGTCATATTTAGAACAAGAACCTTATTATTTCATAGAAATGTTTTGAATAACAGTCATTAGGAGTAACTAAGTGCAATTTTAAGGAGGGTTCATCCACTTGAGAGTAGAACAGCCTACCCTCAAAATTGTGACACTGAAACATGCGTGACATGGAAAGAAAAGTGTTTCCTTCAAGATTAAACAAACACCATGGATCATGAACAAGTATTTATTCTTGTTAGTTTTTGATGCTGTGGACATATTCCAAAGTAATATTGGAACATTTCCACAACTTCGGATGTTCTTTGAATTGTAAGGCATGTTTCACGTGACATGTAACGTATGTTTCACGTGACATTCAATAATCACTCAGGTTGGAAACTGTTAAAAGCATGTAGAAATATATAAAAAATCAGAGTATTTGTACACATTACATGTATGTAAGTTAATGTAAGCATTTGTTTTGAGTTTGACAAAAAAAAATATTTTCAGTTTGACAAGTTTTGCTTATGTAAAAAAAAAAGAAGAAAAAAAGGTGATGAGTAGTACTAGTATTAATAATGTTTACATGAACTGACTGAAACTTAACATGAAAATTTAATCAATCATCTGTTCTCATGCAAAACAATGACAACTTTGAGGAACTTTTATTCTGTAAAACCCCCAGCTGCATTTGACAACGGTCTGTAGTGGCTTAGTTTTGTAAGCTGATCAGCAGGTACCCAAGGGATGTCTTCAGTTGCAGGGAATGAGAAGCTGCTCCGATTTTCACGCAGGAACTTTATCTGCACTTCTCCAGATAAAGCCTTGTAGTCTACAACCTAGATTTAACAGAGCCAACAATTGAAATCACAGCATAAGTTGCAGTCCACAACACATCACATTCAGAGACAGCAGTCAAAGTTGAAGGAAATGGAAAAACGAGATGTAGTAAACCAGTACATATATAGTATGCTGTCTCAGACCCCTGTCTTTTTCATGAATGCTAATGCACCCCCCCACCCCCACCCCAGGAACCAAACAAAAAGTGAAAACAATACAAAAAACATGAATAAGAAAAAACTAAACAAGTACAGTTCTACTCAATATATTGATATTAAAAAATATTAATATGTTGAATTCTTTCCAGCTTAAATTAGTAAAGTTTACTAAAAATGAACAAAACAAAAACAAAAAACCTCTGCAAGCACACCATGTCACTACTAAAACAGGACAGAAGAAACAACAATAAAAATTCCAAACAAAAACTCTGCAAGCACACCATGTCGTGTGCAATGTATGTTATTTGCGTTACGTTCTATTGTTTCAAGTCTGATACAAGATGGCAAACTTAAATCAAAAGAATCTCAAAGTTACATCATCATTAATACTATAGCACAATCTCAGTTTCACACAGAAATCAAAACAAAGGTGGGAAGATTTCTTTATGTTCTGCGACATGATGATAATGTTTACATGTACAATGCATGTTTTGTGTGACAGAATCAGCTTCCATCCGGTTCTATGTTACCAGAAACAAACGTTATTTTTTGATCAATTCTTCTCTCCTCGAGCCTCGTTCAGGGACTGAAAAATAATTTGAAATGACTGCAGCCATTACTAAACATGTTTGTTTTTGATCCTGCATATGCCTACTTTATGGTAATTGTGGTTCCTAACCATGAAATAATGATTTGGCAAGAAACATACGCTTCATGTGACGAAATGGAGATGAGCCTGCAAGAGAGTGCATCAAACACGTTGAACACTGTATTTATAAATAAAGACTGCTACTGTATAAAATACTAGTCTGAAATGATCAAGTAACTATAACTGCTTGGAATTTCACCTACCTGCGTCATTGGTAGCCTCCAAATTGGGCAAAATCGTGTGCTAGCAGACAACGATGACAGCCAGTCAGTGCATGTTTCTTCTGCGTCAGAGCGTGACACCATGGGCGCTTGCCCAATCACAAATTCTGTGTTTATCACGTGACACGACATCATCAGTGTGTGTGTGCCCATGGTACGTTTGATAATTGTGGTTAGAAGATTTTTTTTTCTCTTTGTTTGATTTGTTTCGCAAATTTTTGTTGTTGCCATAACAGACATTTCACCCGTGATGCAAAATGTTAATTGCACTTTTAATGCATTTTAGGAAATAATACGGCAACTTTGGTGTTTAGATCTCGGCATCGATAGTGCTTTGTTATTTATAGCAGCAGTGTTTTCCTTAGTTCACATTGTTGATCTTGTGCAAGTTGGAAGTGAACGCGTGTTTCATGACGTGACGTGTCATGAAATGTGCGTTATACTCACTTTCAACCATCATTGTTGTACACAGTCATACTCAGCAGTCCTGAAATTAGCTTTCTGGTGCTTTTGCATGTTGCAGCTTTGCAAACAAATTAGATATGTCTGAATATTTTCGTCTGGTATGAAGTAGCTTAAACACAAGCAGTAGGGTATCGCCATTCCTGTTTTTAGCCACCATGTTTGTGTGACATGGGAATATATTTTGCTAATAAAAAATAGCATACACAGGTATAAGACTTAAATTGACAGTGTGACAGGAATTTGGTTAATTGTGCATTATGTTACGTCATAGGTCAGTGTCTCGCGTGTTACAGAAGACACCAGAAGTGCATGAATAGAGTCGGCTCAGTGGCCAGTTTGACTCTTGCCTTTTTTATTATACAACATTTCCTAATTAATAAAGGAATATCTGTCACTTCTGACATTAAAAATAATAATTGTCCTGCCTGTTTAACAATTTTGGTTTAAAATGTCTTCTTTGAAGTACAGACATGCACGAAATAGATTACACATTTCTTTTCCTTAGTTTTTTTTCTTCTCTTTTTTCCCCAGAGTAATTTGGGGGGGGGGGGGGGGGGGGGGGAGGGGTACATTGCACTAACTTGGTTTGAACTGTAATATATATATAAATATACATGTCAGAGGGATATTTGTTTCTTGCTTTCTAAAGTTAATAACCAATCGCACTTAATTAGTAATCTGTCTCACATGTTATGTGGACATCATCACAAGTACAAAAGGATATAAGAATGACACACTTGAACCATTGACCAAAAACTTAATAAACAAGTACATTCATTACAAAAGCAATGTTCTTTCCACATTTTCTTGAACCGGTATTGACCCCTGCTTTAGATATCGGGATAGCCAAGAGTGGCAGCAATCTAGTCCACAGTCCCCCAAGCCATATTCTCTGTTTCATGCCCTGTGTGAAAGCAAGAAAATCTTTTCATGGTGACTTACCCTGTCTTGTGATATGTACCATCAAACTAATTTGGGTTGCAAAAGTTTCAGTATTTCTAAAGATCTAGTAGAAACAATTGTGGCTTTGACCTTGAACATTGCAAAATGATATTTCTGAATGATACTCTGGCTGATGATGATGCATCACATACTAAGTTTGACTGATCAGAAATATTGTCCAGGCAAACATTCACTGAAATTCAGAACCTTCACGGTGACCTTGACCTTGAATACAGCAAAGCAACCTTTTCACAAGACATTCCAGCTTATGAACATGCACTGGCAAACTAAGTTGGTTGCCCCAAAAAATCAGCAGTTCAGAACATATAATAGAAATAGTCATATTTGATTGTATGAACCAAAATTCAGTTACTGTGACCTTGACCTTGAAGATAGAAACCCATTTTTCACATATGATACTCTGGCTTATAATGATGTCTCACCATACTGGGTTTGATTAGAAATGTTCAGTGATGCATAAGATATCTTCCAAAATAACATTAAATGAAACTTTTAACCTTGGCTGTGACATTGACCTTGAACACAGCAATCCAATGGTTTCACTAGACACTTCTTTGTTTATGATGATCTACACTCAAATTGAGTTTGGTTGCAAAAGACTCACTGGTTTAGAACCTATAAAAGATATAGTAGAAACTGTCATATTTTGATTATATAAGCCCACACTGTGACCTTGACCTTGAAGATAGAATCCAATTTTTTCGCATGACTATCCGGCTCAGGTGGTGCACCACAATACCAAGTTTGGTTACACAAGATTGCAAACAAACACTCAGCCGAGTGGGAACAAATACGTGACACGAAGCGTTACATCCCTCACCCCTGAAGACACCACAGTGCTTTCCATTTTTTTTAGTAAAATAATACACTACATACAGCACAAAAAGAGGTCAAACGTTGCTGCCGCAAGTCAGCTGATGTGGACTGGCACATTAGGGTAGGTCGAAAGACAATGGTACAAGCAGAAATAATTTTTTTTGTGTGCTCGCATGTTACACCATTGTAAGACACCACGTCAACCACCCCAGAAGAAATGACTGTAATTTATTTCATATCTACTCTTTTGTCATCAAACAAGCATTAAAAATAAGGTGAAATGTGGTTATCTACTAAGCTGATGGAAAAAAAAAAGTTTTTTAGTTTTCGTTGTGGACAAGTCACAATATAGTGATACACACTCAGAAGACACCATCGGTAACGTGTGAGACACTGATTAGCTTTCCTTTGTTTGGAGCTGTTAATAGCAAGCAACACACAATAAATACCTTTTGTATATAAGAACTGGCCTTCTTCCTTATGAAACCTGTTTTTATTCAATTGTGAACGATTCCAAGGAAATATCTGCAATCAGCTAACCTTTCCAAAGCCATGTCACAAATGGCGGCCATGAAAATGTCGCAATTTTTACCCAAAAAGGCTCACAGCGCAAGAAATAATGCATTTACCCATTGTGGCATTTCCCTTATTTCTCCAAACACATTACATCAGAAATATAGCGGTAGTTTTAAAAGTTTCATGTTTTAGTTTAATTTTATTTCATCGGGACCCTCTTTGGTCCAGTTTTCAGGAGAATAACCCATATATATATGTAGAGAGAGAGACGTAAGGGTTTTCTCACTGCACTTGAGAGTGAAGTGTTGTGCTGCTGCACACAGATGCTTTTAACCATACTAATTTATTTCAGCCACATAGACCGCTTCAAGGCCATCCATGAAGGGCACATTAATCAGTCAAAGATTGGCAATGAATTAATTAGTAAAATTGTGACTGTATTCATCACCCATACTAGCGTATTTTTCTTCATTCTGGTGTTCAACTTTTTTTTGAACGCATATATATATATAAACCAAGAAAAAAGTAAATGTAATATATTGACAATGCTAAGATTATTCGTGAACTCATTATATGTAGAACTTTTTTTTACTTTTGCCCCTTTGGTGCAGTGGATGCCATTAACATCACAGTTTATGTGCACACCTTAAGGTTGCATGAGAAAATCTTACCAGCTGGGTCTGACCTTGTCTCAACACATTGTAGCAAAGAAATGGTTCTTGTGTTTAACAAAGACATTGGAAAGGCCTTGAATATTGCATGCAATACACAATCAGATATGCTTCAGCTGTCAAAAGCCACTCAGATCACTGTTCTGATGTTGAAAGTGTTCCAAGGGAAAATTAAAAAAAGAAAGAAATCAAAGTGGATCAGTTCCACCAATTTTAAAAACATTAATAAGTTTCATACTGAATGGACCATATGTGACAACAAAATCAGAAGCCAATCATCATAAAATAAGGCTGTGCTGTTAATTTTGCAACCAATTGCCCCACATAGTACAAAAGACTCAAAAGAGATGAACATCCCTTCCCATTTTTATCGGCTCAAAAACCCATGCTGAAGCCAGTAAGACCAAGAGATGTTGATGGCCCTCCTCAGTTTTGGGGTATTCGTCCAAGCATTTCCTGCTCTGGTGCTTACAATTTCAACCTGAAGCAGCTCACACAAATTATGTGGAAAAATTGAGCAGAGCATTACTGTGCCAACAAACATGCTAAAAAGATTTCAGAACAGCTGTGGTTGACAACATAGACAACAACTCATCCTCCACAACAGCAAATGACTCTTTTCACAGCAGAAGTGTGTCCTTAGTTCAGCAGACAGAAAATGAGGGTGAAATGGGGATGCGGTCTGAATCTGTAGATATGAGCACAAGGAAATATGGCATATCACAACTGCCTGCTGATTACACACATTGATCCAGTGCTTTGCCCACCATCAGAACAGTTCATCACTTTATGCCTCTATTGCAAGCATACTGCAAACCTGTCTTCTTGAGGAGATGGAAAGGTATGACGGGGGAAAAAAGAGGCCTAAAGCATAATATACACTCTGCTGGAAACTCAACCCATCACAAGTAGAGAGTATATATCTCATGGGAAAAGCCAGTCTCCAACATTGGTTTGATGCCACCAAAGATTATGATGCCACTCTTGCTTGAAAATGCCCTCACAACTGCCTTACTCAATTGTCATAAATTTGGTCAAGGAAGCTGTGAAACATCTGAATCCAAATCAGACTCCTGTGCTGATGATGGACCAGCCAATCTCTGCAATAGCAAAAGACATACAGTGGCTGTGGCCTGACTCTTTTAGTCACAACAAATATGTGATCAAGATTGGAGGGGGGAGGGGGGTCTTCCTGTTGAGATGGCCAGGAGAGTGGCTGAATGGTTCTGGGTGGTCAAGTGCAAACACAACTGCTGGAACAGTGTTGCAAAATCTTTTGTGAAAGCATCTTGCGAGGACAAGACATGCCCACCAGGTTACAGCTGCAATGCTGCATATTCTGCAGCAGTGTGCCTCCCTTTCTTATGTGGAGTGTGAGCCTGATCATGCTGTCGGCTACGAACAGTGACTAACAGATGGAGACTGAACAACTGCAGTCTAAATACTGGGCACTTGTTCTTGATTTCCAGCTCTGTGTCCTTCAGCTTGTATGTTGAGTTCATTGTGTGACTATCATCTGTGAAATGTCTGACTAAATGTATGCCCTGGTGTTTTGCTTTGCACCATGTGAACTATGAGATGTCAAACTTTGAGCTCGCTCAGCTTCTACTGCCGTGGAGCATTTGTTGTGTGGAAAACAAAATAGAGGAAAAGGCATGGCAACCTTTGTGGACTACCTGCCCCAAGCTCAGGAATCTTGCTGTGAATGAATTTGCTGTACTTGCAAACAAGTGTGCAGAGGAAGATGCATATGCTTCATACGTCCTGGGCGTATGCTGTGACAACTGTCACCATGATTAGGCAGGGTTTCTTGACTGGAAAGGGGCAGCTCTGCTAATGAAGTAATTATTTTCAATACTGTGTATTGGCCGTTTACATTGTCTATCAGTTTGAGGCTTTGAAAAAGTTGCTTCCCACATGAAACACAGTGCAAATGAATGGATTTAATCAGTTTGTGGACTCCGTCATTCCCATCTAGTGTGACCTAATTGCAATAGTCACTGTTGCAGACAACAGACAGAGCTGTTTAGATATTAGAAATATCTTTTAGGCCTAAAATCTTCCCAGAGGAGCACTGCATCTGTGCAAAGTTCATACTTTAATTTTTCAAAATGATCTTTGTCACAGATTTCTGTCTGAATGACAAAATCTTGTTTTGTGTGACCTAATTGTGGATTTAATATTAGCATCAGGGCATCCAATTGTCTGAATGGATCAGCCAGGCTTACTGGAGAATAACGGTGGTGTAAAAGATCACAAGAGTTTTGAACCACAATTTTGGTGATGCTGTCAGAACATGCAGTGTGACCATATTACATGGCTAATTATAGCCGTATGGGGTCAGTGCCAAGATGTCTGTGTACTTGAAAATGTTCAGATAGAATCATACATGTGTGCAATACATCATGCTTTCATTCCATTTTGCAGTATGCACCCTGATATTTTGACCATAAGAGCTCAACTGAATGGGGATCAGTTGTGTGGACATGTTTACGCCCATTTAGTGTGACCTAATTACGTACAGTAATTGCTTGCAGACAACAGATGAAGGTATCCTGAGATTAGCGGTATCTTTCAGGCCAAAAGTGTTCCCAGATTAGCAAATTTATGTTTTCCATGACCTAATTATGGATATTGTTATAGCCTCAGGGAATCCAAGTGTCTGAATGGACCAGACAGGTCTTCCTGGAGCATAGTGCTTGTGTGAAAGATCACAATTGATGTTGACTACCAAAACATTTGTTTTATATTGTAGTTTTGTTGATGCTGTCAGTGTGTGTAGGTGACCTAATTACATTGCTAATTATAGTCAAAGGTGTCAATGCAAAGATGTCTATGTGTCTGGAAATGTTCAGATAGGCTCATAGTACATGTGTTACCTGATATTGTGATCACAAGAGCTCTGCTAAATGGGGATCAGTTGTGTGGACGCATTTACACCCATTTGGTGTGACCGAATTACAATAATCACTGTTAGCAAATTTATGTTTTCCATGACCTAATTATGGATATTGTTATAGCCTCAGGGAATCCAAGTGTCTCAATAAACCAAACAGGTCTTCCTGGAGCATAGTGCTTGTGTGAAAGATCACAATTGATGTCGAGTAGAAAGGAAAAAAGTTTTAAACTGTAGTTTTCGTGATGCTGTCACTTTGTCAGTACATGTAGGTGACCTAATTACATTGCTAATTATAGCCAAAGGTGGTTATTGCAAAGATGTCTATGTGCCTAAAAATGTTCAGATAGGATCATAGTACAGGTACATGCAAAACATCATGCCATCACTTCTTTCAGATTTTTCATTGTCACCACCTGTGGTCCAGCTTGCTGTCACTAGCACAATAGTATTAAAATTACTAACTACTAAGTCACATAATAGATCTATATATGATTACCAGAACTGCAGAAAGTAGAGTTTGGTCTGTTTCAGAAAACATCTATACTGGCCTGCCGCCTTCAGTTTCAAGTCATGGAATCAAGCTGGGGTTGCAGGTAAGTTAACAATAACGTACTTGATTTCAGTAGCTTATGAAGGAACATGAAGTGATAACTTAATAAGAAAGAAGGAAGTAGAGTTTTGAAAAGCTTAAATGGATTCAGTTTCCATCAAGAGCTTTTGGGGGTTATTGTGTTTAATGGATCAAAACAACACTGACACACAGCTACAATGGTTTCAGATATGGTGACTTGTGCACAGAATTCTAGCAACAGGCCTGTTTCTATTTCTGTGTAAAATTATTGATTAACCACAGTGTATCCTGTGCAGTCAAGAGGAAGAAACCATTAGTCATTTAATATACATATGTTAGTCATTTGATATACATATGGATGTACCAAGTCACAGTCCTTTTGGAATAATCTTGTCTTTTGTCAAGGAGAAATATAATCATGTCAACTGCCAAAATTTCGAAGTTACAGAAAATTTTGTTTTTTTGGTTTCCTGTAGAATGTATTCACAGATAAGGTGTTGGATTTAACTGTTATGTTTACAAAGTTTATATTTACAAATGTGAATGGCAGGAAATTGCTCCCAGTCTTAATCTTTTTCTCAGAATCCTATGGACAGGTATACTGTAGAAAGATACTTATATTTCAATACTACAGACGTTTTATGAGATTTTGATCTACAGTGGCTTCCCTACAAGGGATCGATTATTTAAACATGACCTAACTCATTTTATTTTCTAAACCCTGTTAAAGGTGTTATATATGGATGGACCACCTTCATTACTGTGTATGCACTCTGCAGATATATGTACATGTGTGGGTGGAACTGGAAGTATGTCTGTCACAGTCAGTGTACTATAATATCATTATTAGCTGCACATAACTGCTCATTATGGCTCTACAATGCTCACATTTGTTTTTGTATGTTCTCCTGCCCAGGTTTTTCCCCTCTCTTTTTCAGCCCCCATCTCCCACCCCGGCCCCTTAAAAAAACATTAACAACAACAACAAAACACCATGCAATCAAAGGCAACAATGTACAGAAAATGTTGTTTTGTTTGGTGGATTTGTTTTTAATGGGTGCATTCTCTTTTGTAGACCAGAATCTATACACACAGAAATTACCTTTCTCTGTGTATGAAATTGTATTGCATGTTTTGTACAGAAATGTACATGACTGTCTTAACTTGCTTGAAATATTCAAATGAAAACTGAAGCTTTATTTTTTGTGATGATTTGAAGATCACACACACGCACACACATACGCACGCAGTGTGTGCGCTCACGCGCGCATGCATGCGTGCGTGCACACACTCAAATTCAAACTGGATATCATTTGTTCCATGTGAGCACATATATAATTATACAGTTAATAATTGAGTCAAGAATTTGTTTCTGTTCAGCTTCGCTTGTCAGATAAAAAGTGCTTTGTAAAACTGCAATGATGCTAAGGAGTATGAAAGAGAGAGTGAAAGGTATATTGTAATGGATGGATGCATGTTTCTGAAGAAATGCCCCATAATAATGTGCTTGGCAAAACAACAACAAAAATACAACACACACACACACACACACACACACACACACACACACACACACAAAAACAACAACAACAAAACAACAACAAAAACAAAACAAAACAACAGTACAGCTTCTTCAATAGTAGTAACTAGATATTTGTTGATAACAAAGAAAGGTGTTTGCTCCTTCTTTTTACCTCTAATTTTAGTAAACTAAAGTGATACATTTCAGATCTGACCCATGTTGAGGGGCATGTTGACATCTATAACACAGGTGATTATGCTGTTGACAGGCTTGGAGTACTAAGAGGAAGGGTGTGGTGCAGTCATTCTTGAAGCGACACCTGCCTGCCAAACGTCTACTGGCAGATCAAGACAACATCAGCCATAGTCAAGTCCCACTTGTGAATCCGTCTCACAAGAAAAGGTTTAATCTCACTAAACAGAGGAGGAAAAAGTTGTCCAGCAAGGAATGCAAAGGAATGAAGGTGTTTAAAATTCCAAAAGAAAACCAAAGGTATCACATTGTGACATTTCTGGCACTCAGTAACTCAAATACTGTATTTTGTTACTTGTTGTACAGAACATTAATGGGTACAAATGACGCACTGGCATCACATCAACAACGACAAAACAGAGATTGTTAACTAACGTATTTTGAATACCCATGGGCACTACTCCCACTGGACAGTGAGCCCTCTGCAACCATGTACAACCCATTGCACACACTGGGCTACCCTTTCTCTAGCCTGTGTTGTCTGTGCATCTTTTTTTCTTTTAAAGATCAATTTTATGACATTAATGCCCATGAAAAAGGTGACATTTAAGACACACCCTTGCATAAAATGGAAATCAAAAGCTACATGTATTCATGGTACAGCAACAAATGGACATTTACTCTGGCCTCTGTGTTGTGTGGATTGTTGGCTTGTCTTCAGTAACATCAGAACTGTAATATAAGTGTTTGGTGTGTTTTTCAATTCTACACTGCTTTTTTTTTAGCAGACGTGCTGACCATGCAATCTGCTCGTATTTTGAAAGAAAACAAACAAAAATATAGAAATATAACCATAGTTCACAACACTCTGTGACTGTTGCTGTATTGATATTATGATAGAACTGAAGAGTGCTGTGTTCTACTTCTAGTAAGAAGTGATTTGACTAGGACTTGCTGTATTTTCATCAGGCAGAGATATGACTCAGACTTACTTTGTTATATTGTTCTAATAATATTGCTAAAAGTAATAATATTGTTGAATAAGGATAATTAGGAAATGCATGTATTTGTAGTATTGTAGTGTGTGTGTGTGTGTGTGTGTGTGCACGCGCATGCATGTGAATGGAATAAAATGGGCGCATCTGTAGACCTTGTAAGCGCACAATGCATACACACACACTACAAATACATGCATTACTGGTGATGGGTTGGTGAAAAAGAAAAGAAAGAAACAACTGAACTGCAGTGTTGCCATGAGCCACTGACTTGCTTTGCTAAAATGAGGCACTGACTTGCTTTGTCTTGAGACTGTGACCTGCTGAATCAGTGGAAGATGGCTTAGATGCTGGTTTGACAAGCTGTATTGCCACATTAGGCTGATGAACTTGATGTGCTGCATTGCTGCAGGACACATATTTTGACTTGCTGTGGTTCCATTTGCCAGGTACCGGCAGCATGTGGTGCTGCACCAGGCATGGAGGCAGTATATGGAAGAATTAATTCCCAGCAGCAGGTGAGTCACCCAACAAGCTGCTTGCTGTCTTGCTCAAGGACACAAACTTTGTGTTTGGAGTACTAAGTATACAAGTACTAAGTATTCTTTGTGTCATTGTGCTGTCCTTTTGTGTACTGGAAGTGGAACAATCCTGGTGTATTCTTTTGTGTCATTATGCTGTCCTTTTTTGTTCTGAAGTGGAACAAGCCTGATGTATTCTTTGTGTCATTGTGCTGTCCCCTTGTGTACTGGAAGTGGAACAATCCTGGTGTATTCTTTCATGTTGTTGTGCTGTCCTTTTGTGTACTGGAAGTGGAACAATCCTGGTGTATTCTTTCTCTCACTGGGCTGTCCTTTGTGTGCCAGAAGTGGAACTGTCCTGATGTATTCTTTGTGCACCAGATGTGGAACAGTCTTGATGTATTCTTTGTGCACCAGATGTGAAACAGTCTTGATGTATTCTTTGTGTCATTGGGCTGTCCTTTGTGTACCAGAAGTTGAACACAGTCCAAGTTGCCCAGGTGTGCAGAGTATTCACCATGTCATGTCAGCTTTGTTCCACTGTGTGTGTTTGGACAGCCTCAACAGCCCAGGTGCAATGCATGCAGCATGTCAGAAGCTTTTGAAGGCAGAACTTCAAGGCAGCATGTTGAAAGTGCAGCGCTCCAAGTGTCCCTCCTATGTTGGGATCAGTGGTATTGTCCTGCAGGAATCTCGACATACTTTCAGCCTCATCACACCAAATGATACCGTAAAATGTAAGTACACCCTCATGATAGGATACTGTAAAGTGTTAGTACACCCCTCATGATACCAGTACTGTAAAGTGGAAAGACCTTGTCTTCCATACTAGCATAGCAACAGGTGGATATGCTATCATAATTAAACCAGCATCCACAATTATATCAGTCGATGATGAGATAAGTAAGCTAGATGTTTGAGATACCACTCTGATGTTATTTGTCCATTATACATGAAGGTTGAGGGTGAAATCCTAGAAGTATGGTACAAACAACTCTAAATCTTTATGGCATAAACATGTTTAGACAGTACACATTAGTGCTGCAAAACTGGCCCCAGGATGACAGACCCAATACCAGAGGCACCCATTATTTATCACCACTTTTGATTGACTGATTTGTTATCACCCCAATTTGTTTTTTGATTGCTGCATTGAAAAAAGGTTTTTCTTTTTTAAATTGACATCTTGTTTTGTTGTGTGCTGTTAAACACTGTTCAGTCTTAACACTATGTGTTTCAATATTCTAAGGTGATCATTTGCCAGAGATTCTGCTGTAGTCCCTCATCACAGCTTGTAGTACACATGTACTGTCAACCATTAAACAAACCTCGTGCTGTGAGATATAGGTACAGTAGACTCCACTCAGTACAACCTCACTTGCACAATTTATATAGTCAACTTCTTATTGTAAACAAGAATGTTTTTCCTGACCTAAAGTGCACTTTCTTATCACTAAAAACTCATCAGATATTACAGGCTTGGATATAATAAATCTTTGCTGAAGCAACTTTTTATTAACCACGGCTTTCCTTTCCTCAGTTGTAGTAAATGCAGCAGGCACAGATATTCTGGCTTGATGTCATTCAAACAAAATTAGGCCTGTTGGGAGTATTCTGTACAACAAAGCAGCAAGTAGACAAACAGGCACATGATTTTTAAATCAACCAAGTTTGCAACTATTTTTGAAATGGTGAATAGACAGGCACATGCATAAAACAAAAATCTTGCACCATACTGGCATGTGTGCACATGTGTAGTGGCTGTGCACTTGCCTCCCTTTGTGTGCATCATCATTTAGTGCCAGAGATGTAAAATGTGAATTAGTTGTGCCTGTTACTGCAAGATATATCATGAACTTGCTTCTTCTTCTTTTTTATAGAAACTTTGCCTACTACACTTGGACCTGTACTCACTGTTTTTTTTACACAGCTTCTCTTTTCACTGTCATTGAGAAGTACTGTCCTTCACCACTCATACTCCAGTGACTCTCAACTCCAGAAATTCGTGGCCCCTCATCTAATCCCAGATCTCTTCCTCTCCATGCAGAAATGTATTGATGACGTCAAAACCTGGATGACGGTAAACAAACTTAAACTCAATGACGACAAGACTGAAGCAATGATTGTATCCTCTGTTAGAGAGGCTAGGCTTTTCTCTTCCTCCTTCCCAGACTCTATGACTATGACTCTGTGAAGAACCTTGGTGTTACACTTGACCATGAAAATTCACATCTCAGATCTGATACCATTAGTTCCATTGGTCATCTTCTGTCCACAGATACCACAACAATTCTTGTTTTTGCCTTTATTTTTTCACGCCTTGACTCCTGTAATTCTGTCCTGTCAGGCTATTCTCAGTATCTCATAAACACACTGCAGAAAGTTCAACACTGCTTGCCTTGTCCTGAGAGTTCCTAAACTGACCATATTAGCTGAGAGGGAATTCAGGATGATTGTGCACTTAGATGAGATCCCAGGCCCATTTCCGTGTGCACACAGCTCCTGAGCTCTGGGTGTGCTTTCCAGGAGGGAAGAGAAGTATATCTCTCCCATAAGAATACAGCTGGAGCAGCTTTGGCAGAGACTGCTTGCCTTCAAGTGACAGAAGATGAGGCTGACAGATACATTCTTCTGCAACAAAATGCCATTTAGTCGGCCATTCACCTCGCACTGTTTAAGTGAACCAGTTGCCAAGCCTCTTCTGACCCTTATTGATGTCCTGCTTGAAGTGTGCGGATTTATACCTGAAGAAGAGAAAGATGATCCAGCCAGTACCAGTATCAGAGTGGCCTACACTGTCTCTCAACTGATGTATATGCAGCAATGCTTCAAAGCAGTCCAGCAAGGCGCTCACTCTCTGTCATCGAAACAAAAGAGAAAATACCTTTTGTCTCTATGTGGGACTGAGTCTTCATGCCACTGAGTGACAGAGAGAAGCAATTGTCACATTCCATGCTCTGGGCATGTCAGTATTGTTTGATCGTGTAATGGATGTGAAGAGGGGCTTTGCCCAAGCTGTCTCAAAGCGATGGGCCGAGGATGGAGTGGTTGTGCCTAACAATGCCAAGTGGAAAGTGTTTGTGACAAGCACAGCATACAACCTTGATGAGCCTAGACGCTTTGAGTACCATAGCACTGCCATAACATTGACAAGTCATGTTAGTCATGACAGCATGAGGGAGGACCATCCACCTCTCAGCCTAGATGTTATTGAAAAAAGTGCTATCCGGCTTCCTGGTGACTGTGCTGTTGTGCTCTTCATCGATGAGGATGCTGGTGACATCACCCTTTCACCAATGAATGTTAGATCAGTCAGGTCAATCCTTGCTCAAAATCCCTGAGCAGGGACACATGAGAAAGCATGGTTCAAGCATCTGTACACAGGTGTGTTTGAAGAGGGAGGAGAGCTGCAGGAAATGCCAGTGACTCATTCTAAGTTTTTCTCATGTGGCCAATGAGCTGATGTCAGACCAGTGGCTACAGTTGGGATTTTCCGTCTTTTTGTCCATGCAGAAACATGCCATGCTCATTTCTACGAAGGCAACTGACTTCATAAACTCTGGCCAGGTTCCAGTGATTGTAGGTGACTGTCCCCTCTATGCCCAGCAGAAGAATAGTGTCAGTGGAAGTTTCCCAATAAGGTCAGTGAATCAAAGATGGTGTGTTTCATGGGCTTCCTCCATACTGAGATGGCATCCCAACAAAGTGTGGAAGCTGTTGGCTGGATCTGGCTGGGAGCGGATGCTCTCTTTGGCAAAAGTCTTCACCCCTGGTGTTGCAGCATCTCTCTGACAGTCATGTGAAGTGCACACGGTACTTGTGCCAGCTGACTAGCCTGGCTCCTGTTTTGAAGGTTCAAGTGCATGGCGATTACTGTCATCAGGTACCAGTTAAACTCTTCTTAGCTGCCTGCCTGGTATGCCTGATTCTGAGTGCTCTCCTGCAGCCAAAGAATCCTCTGTGGTTGTGCTGATAATGTCAGCCAGTGAGCTACTGTGTTTGGAGAATATGCACATACACATGCATTTGCTACCTTTCTTAGAGAGCTAGATGACTACCAACACCACAAGAATAGATGCTGTTTGGGACACAAATCAGGACACAAGTTTCAAATCCCAGACTCGTGCCAAGCAGGGTGAAACAGAAGGGAGGCCAACTAAGTTCTCATAGAAGGCACCCGTTCCAAAGGGAGCTGAATAGCAGAAATACCTCAAAGACTGACAGCAAGGATGAGAAGTTTCAACTCCTCAGTGAGCAACTAGTGCAAAACACCATTGGTGCCAGCTATCGTCTCCTGACACTGAAGACTGACCTTGTGCTCAGTAGCCTTCCTGCCATCAAGAAGCAGCTGACACACAAATGACGCTACACATGTGCCATGCTGCTGAATAGGGCCACACTAAGGCCTGCCTCAGGACAATTGACACGGATGTGGTAGTTCTTGCCATCCATTGGATTTAGGCCAGGGAAGACATTCAGACAAATTTCAATTCATCGCATCTCTTAACAGCTGGGACCTCATTGCTGTCAGGCATTTCTCTTCTTCCATTCATTCACAGGATGTGATGTAAGGTTGGCAAAGTTTGGAATCGGCAAAAAGACAGCATGGAATGCATGGGCCACTTTTCCTGAGGTCATTGACACCTTCGTTGCCATCACCCAGGACTCAACCAGCCTCACACTCAACTCACTGCACATGAAATGTCTGGAGTGTTGATGTACAGCAAAAACTGTAGATCAACTCCTGTCAGTGAAGCAAGAAAGTTGATGTTTATCGTTGGCCTCAGACCTCTGGAATTCATCTCAACAACCCAGCATGCGTTGCTCCAGCACACAAAGCGAGCACTGTCCATCTCAGCTTTCACCTGGATAAGAGTCTGTCAAAAACATCCAACATTCCAAACCCAAGTGAATGGGACTTGGAATGGAATGACAGAACAAAGGCAGGGGTACCATAGTGGACCAGTCTGCCAGATGCCAGCAAAGTATGCTCAGTGTTACTCCACATTGGCTACTTGGTCGCTTGCAAGGGAAAGAGCAAGTGTCATCGAGCTGGACTTTACTGTGGCCCATTGTGCAAGTGTGAAGGAGGCTGCACAAACAGTGCTGGTGACTAAGCTTCAGAACATATGACTATGTCCACAACATGGGCGGTCATTTTGAACATCATACTGCATTTCTGAATAACTGGTTAGAGTCACGAGTTCAAGAACTTTAAAGTTGAACTCCCAGGGCATGCAAACATAGGTGTAGAACCCAATATCATCTTTCAGAGTTGATTAGTTCCAAAGTTATTATAATTTTTAACTAAAATGACCTTAAAAATGACCCTTGACCTTGAAAGTAGCTGTAAAACACGAGTGACCTCATATTTAGATTGTTTACACTAAAAAACATGGGATAAATTGCATTTTACAAAGCTGTAGTCTAGCATTAACGTCTTCTTGTGGCAGCCATTTTGGATTTTGTGCAAACAGGTCACCAGAGGTCAAGCTGAACTCGTTTGCAATGGTTTTTGAAAACCTTGTGTCCAAACCTAACACCATGCCAAGTTACAAAAACTAGTCAGCAAGTGCATGATTCTACTAGACACGACGATACTCCCTCTGAGCTATATCTCTCCTCTTCGTGTTTCTCTCTACTGGCTGCCCATTGGTTCGTGAATACAGTATAAACTCACTTCTGTATGCTACAACTGCCTCAGCTTGACTGCTCCTATCTAATTGACTGAACTCTTGACAGTTTACGAACCAAGCCGCCAGTTATGCTCTTCTTCTGACACTTCCATTCTCTGTCTTCCCTGAGGTTGTATCAGTACATGCACACATGCACAGATAGAAAAGAGAGACCCAAATAGGAGCAAGTTTAAAACAGTTTGTTCATTAGTACATTGGCATTAAATCTTTGCAGGCAGGAACTTGCATAAATAATAAGTAAGTCAAAAGAAAACAAAAATCAAAAAGGATAAGGACAGATAAAAGCGTGTCTATTCAAATAATGTATGTCATTGCCTTCAATCAGTCTACATATTATGAGCAAATGGAGTGGATCAGAAATGTCATATAGTACAGATCAATTTAAAGGCTCTTCAAGAGTCCTGAAATAAACCTTGGATATAGTGCATGAAAAATGTCAAACCCTCCAGTTCACTATAACCATACACCCTCATCACCTTATTTGATTACCCCAATCACACCTAACTTCTTAAATTTAAATATGTGTACAGGGCTCCCCATTTTTCACAACTCTATTGGGTAGAATCATCCCTGTATTGCAATTTAAAAGGGCTTTTTCACCCTCATATTTTTTTTCTTCTAAAGAGTATAAAATCAGTTTTTTGTTTTTGTTTTGTTTTTAAATTTAGGAAGCGTGTGTGTCAGAGCTCCCCTTGATTGTGTGAGTATTTTAATATGAATGACAACACCAAATGTGGAATTGGAGAGCTCGTGCACATGTAAACTCTGTAGTTACTGATTCAGAATGGCAATGAGTGTGACCTCGCTGTTTGTTCGACAATGTTTTGCACTTATTGTTTGAACTGGATTGTTTGTCTTGGTGAAAAACTGGTGGTCACCATCACCTGCTAGACGGATTTCTAAGGGGTATTTTCACACTTTACTATTGATTTTAAAGAGTAAATTTTACGCACAGAATTAAAGTCTAAAGGGTGAGTTTGAGGTCCTAGCGCGTGAATACACACAGATTGGGTTTTTTTCGGGAGCCATGCATGTAAATGGTAGCTTTCGTGGCCCATCATGTCATGCTGACCTTTCTCAGTGTTTCTGCCTTCTTCCATGCCTGGGACAGTTCTGAGTCAAGCCTTCAAAGTCTACATTGATGGATGGGGGAAGAGAGTATTAGCAGGTCCTGCATATGGTGAATTAGAGATCACAGAAATGGATTGTCACAGAAAAGACCTGGCAGCAATACTGTTGTGTCTAAATATCAATAGCCTACCAACAGTCCAACATTTCCCCCCAGACCTCTGGTGACTGATGTGGCTGCAGTCATGTGGGTGTTCATGCTGCTTCTTAGCATGTCTGTTGTGAAAACTACAGAACAGTGCCAAACTCTGTATGTGTGGATGCCACCTACTGCTTGGGGCACATCAAAGGCACAAGCTGTTTGCACTATCAGCTATTACGTTCAGATCTATTTGTAACTACTACCATTGGTGTTAGGGAGGGCATAGACACCTACCAAGGGGTCATGCATTTATAGCACTTAAGTCTTTTCTGGTTTGCCCAAACTGAAGCATTCTTGTTGTTGTTTTTTGGTGTGTTTTGTATATTTTTAATGCCCTTAGTAAACCATGGTGCAGGCTGATGTGCTAAAAATGGTCTGTGGTTGTGCCCAAAATGAAGTCTTTACAGGTGTGACCAGAATAAACTGTACTGTCATTACAGGTGTGCCCAAAATGAACTGGTTTTGCAGGTGTGCTGAGAATGAAGTCTTTGCAGCTGTGTCCAGAATGTAATGTCTTTACAGGAGTGCCTGGAATGAACTGTCTTTATTGGTGTGCCCAGAATGAAGTCTTTAAAGGTGTGCCCAAAGTGAAATGTATTTACAGATGTACCCAAAATGAACTGTCTTTACAGGTGTGCCCAAAATGAACTGTGTCTTTGCACTGGAGTTAAGTGGACACATATTTTCAATCCATGGCAACCACTTCAAGGTCAGAGCTGGAGAAAGATCATCCAAGAAATTCAAATCAAAACCAACAATTGACCTGTGAACTGTGATTACTGTTGAAGCCTTGGACACATTTTTCCTGAACTGGGAATGTGTGGAGAAATGGCTACAAAGTATGAAAGCTCTGTAAAATTCATGCATTAAATGAGTGTTCTGTAAAATTCATGCATTAAATGAGTGAATGAGATGACAACTAAGTTTTGTTTGTATTAATATACAGTGCAGGGCATGTGCTGTTCTGTGTGTCAAGCAATGTTTTGCTTTAATATTGTCTGCTGTTGTGTACATTTTGTACATTTTGCCACTGGATAAAGAAAGACTAAAAAAACAAAAAAAAACAAAAAAACATTGTGTGCCTAATGCTATTTGTTGTAGGTTTGTCAGGAGGAATGTCAGGATCTGTTTGGGATTTGACTGCCTCAGTGGTCAGTTCTTGAGCAGACCATGCATCATGTTTTAGATCTGAGCTTTGGCCCTGCTACTAAGCATTGTATCTGCTGGTTCCAGCTAGCATACAGATTTGCCTGGCTGAACAAAGCATATCAGAAAAGCAAAATTTAATACAATAAAACATCACAAGTTTAATTTTACGCATGAATAAATGTTGCTATAGAAAGCAGAACAAACCAACGTGCAGTAAGATCCAGACACATAAAAGGTTCAAAAGAAAGCTATTTATTAGGACAAAGCACAAAATGCAAATATTTAGGGTAATCCCCTTTATCAAGCTACAAAACGACACTTAACCATTAAATGGTAAAAAACACTGAGCTTTCCATCTCATTTTTAATAATTTTTCACTGTTTAATGGTTATTTTGTCATTTTGTAGCTTGATAAAGGTGATTACCCTGAGAATTTAATGTTCTGTTTTGTCCTAATAAATAGCATTGTTTTGAAACTTTTATATATTTGTATCTTGTTTTACAATGCTAGCAGTCATTCTCGTTTTTCTCTCAACATGCAGTAAATGTACTTGTGGTGCTTTCACGGTTGAGGCAATACAGTGCATACTTTGAGGGAAATAAAAAGCAAGCCAAGCCTAAATATCCACACTGATGCATGCAATTCACAAAATGTCTGAAAATAAACATTTGCTTACAAAAATGAAAGACAAGAGAGTGACTGGAAGACATGCAATTGTCAAATTTTCCCAACGGCAAGGACAGCAAATGTTAAGATGAAGCATGCAAAACACAAGTTGTTTTTCTCTTTTTTTTCTCCCTTCGAACTCCCATGTGTCCTTGAAAATGGTTCAAAGTCAACCAAATGTAAAAAACACAAAAAACTTCATTTATGAGTTTCAAAGATATCACTTAAATAACATCCAATAAAACAGTAATGTGCAGGATTTTGCATACTAGTTACTTTTATCACTACATTTATGACAATGTCAATACGTCTAATAATAGTACTTATATATATAAATATGGGTCATTCTCCTGAAAACTGGTCAAAATAGAGGGTAAAAATTCAAAGTGTGAATTTTTTTAATGCTATTATATGGAAATGAAAGTTTGACATCTCTTGTGTACATAAATATAAGACATAAATTGACAGTGTGACAGGAACTTGGTTAATTGTGCATTACGTTAATTATGTCATAGGTCAGTGTCTCGTGTGTTACAGAAGACACCAGAAATGCATGAATAGAGTCGGCTCAGTGGCCAGTTTGACTCTTCCTTTTTTATTATACAATATTTCCTAATTAATAAAGGAATATCTGTCACTTCTGACATTTAAAAAAAAAAATTGTCCTGCCTGTTTAACAATTTTGGTTTAAAATGTCTGAAGTACAGACATGCACGAAATAGATTACACATTTCTCTTCCTTAGTTTTTTTTCTTCCCCCCCCCCCCCCCCCCCAAAGTAATTTGGAGGAGGGTGGGGTGCATTGCACTAACTTGGTCTGAACCGTATATATAAATATACATATCAGAGGGATATTTGTTTCTTGCTTTCTAAAGTTAATAACCAATCGCACTTAATTAGTAATCTGTCTCACATGTTATGTGGACATTATCACAAGTTTGACTGATCAGAGATATTGTCCGGGCAAACATTCACAGAAATTCAGAACCTTCACTGTGACCTTGACCTTGAATACAGCAAAGCAACCTTTTCACAAGACACTCCAGCTTATGAACATGCACTGTCAAACTAAGTTGGTCGCTCAACAAAATCTGCAGTTTAGAACATATAATAGAAATAGTCATATTTGATTGTATGAACCGAAATTCAGTTACTGTGACCTTGACCTTGAAGATAGAAACCCATTTTTCGCAAATGACGCTCTGGCTTATAATGATATCTCATCATATTGGGTTTGGTTACAAATGGTTCAGCGATGCATAAGATATCCAAACTAACATTAACTGAAACTTTTAACCTTGGCTGTGACATTGACCTTGAACACAGCAATCCAACAGTTTCACTGGACACTTCTTTGCTTATGATGATCTACACTTAAATTGAGTTTGGATGCAAAAGACTCACTGGTTTAGAACTAATAAAATATATAGTAGAAACTGTCATATTTTGATTATATAAGCCCACACTGTGACCTTGACCTTGAAGATAGAATCCCATTTTTTCGCATGACATTCCGGCTCAGGTGGTGCACCACAATACCAAGTTTGGTTACAAAAGATTGCAAACAAACACTCAGCCGAGTGGGAACAAATATGTGTCACTAGCGTTACATCCCTCACCCCTGAAGACACCACAGTGCTTTCCCTTTTCTAGTAAAATAATACACCACACACAGCACAAAAAGAGGTCAAACGTTGCTGCCGCAAGTCAGCTGATGTGGCCTGGTACGTTAGGGTAGGTCGAAAGTTAATGGTACAAGCAGAAATAATTATTTTGTGTGCTCGCACATTACACCATTGTAAGACACCATGTCAACCACCCGTGAAGAAATGACTGTAATTTATTTTGTATCTACTCTTTTGTCATCAAACAAGCATTAAAAATAAGGTGAAATGTGGTTATCTACTAAACTGATGAAAAAAAGAAAGTTTTTTGCTTCCGTTGTGAACAAGTCACAATATCGTGATACACACTCCGAAGACACCATCGGTAATGTGCGAGACACTGATTATCTTTCCTTTGTTTGGAGCTGTTAATAGCAAGCAACACACAATAAATACCATTTGTATGTAAGCACTGGCCTCCTTCTTTCTCATGAAACCTGTTTTCATTGAATCATGAACGATTCCAAGGCGATCAGCCAACCTTCCCAAAGCCATATCACAAATGGCGGCCATGAAAATGTCGGATTTTTACCAAAAAAGGCTCACAGCGCAAGAAATGATGATGCATTTACCTATTGTGGCATTTCCCTTACTTCTCCAAACACATTACATCAGAAATATAGTGGTAGTTTAAAAAGTTTCATGTTTTAGTTTAATTTTTATTTCATTGGGAAAGCGGCACCCTCTTTGGTCCATTTTTCAGGAGAATGATCCATATGTGTGTGTGTGTGTGTGTGTGTAAAAAAAAAGCATGCCCTTTCTCGTAAGAGCTCATAGAGCTTTACAGCTATGTACAGCATACACAATACAAAATATATATAACCTGATAATCACACACACCAATTAGTGCTCTGAGGAAAAAAATAATGCTTCTGAGTGCTTGCAAGTATTTTTCGGAGTGTTGGAGCAATGTAACAGCAGTCACCACATGACTTGGGGTCGACTGATAGAATGCACAAGATCTCTACCAAAGATTAATGTTTTGCCTAACTCATAACATAGCCACATACAGAAGGGATAGGGGTCAGTGTTACAAGGGGGTATACTACAGACTGTTCCCGTGGCGTGAACAAAAGTTTGTGTAGAGTTGTGGGACCTGGCCCTGGGGAGTTCTCATTGTAAACAAAGGCTGCAATGGCATGTGGTCAGTCGTGGTGTGAAGTGCTTGACTCATGTTTAAAAGGTCCTTGAATCAGTCATGTGTTCTATAAGTGTTTCACAGCAGACAGATGAAACTGTAGACAGAAAAAAGATAACGTGAAGGTGCAAAACAATAAGATGTGGGGGAAAAAATACTGAGAAGGAAGACAAAGCTAATAAAGACAAGGACAATTCATTTTTTGTTTTAATTCTATTCAGTCTGACCTCATGATCCAGATTTGTGACAAAGTATAAATTGTGATAATCTGAGCGTAAGATTCAATTCGTATGGAAGCAAATATATAAGCGCCAATTTCCATGGTCACATTGTTCAGTAGGAATGAGCTAAATAAACTCCATGTATGTTTTAAACTACTGTTCAGTCTTCCACTCTTTCCTCAGTGACAACTTGCACCTTACTGATCTGTTCTTACATAATGATAATGGGAATTTATTAATGCCCAAAATGCTTTACAATCAGTACAGCATAAAGCAAAAAATACAATGTATAATAACATAACCCCACAGTCACACAGGCCCTGTGCACACACTCACAAATCCAAGGAAATAATTACAAATAACACAGGATTGGCCAGGCTACACATAATGCTCTTCCACAACTTATGTGTGCAGGTGCATTCTTTCTTCATACATGTACACATCTGTGTATCATTATGTGTGTGTGCTACTGTATTCTATTGATAAATGACAGAATATCTTCTACTGTACATGCCTAGTGCTGTCATCAGTGTCAGATTCTTGACAGATATAAGGTATAAGGTATCATAATTAAATTATATAGTGACCAACATTATTTTTGATAAAGACCATGTGTATGATCACACACACACACACACATGTGCGTGCACATGCAAATGACTATTTAACCAACCATTCCTCACTCTTGAATGACAACACAAAACTACTATGGCATGTATTCATGGCAAGCAGTCATATGATATGACCCACATCAGAAATGGAAAGAGCCTACTGACTGAGACATGTGTAGCTGTCAAAAACACAAATAATTTTTAAAGTGGCACCATTTTCAGAAAGTTAACAGTGTGAAATGAAACTTTAAAAGTTCTACAAATGTCACTTTATTTTTCAATGAGATACCCCCCTCCCCAGTTAACATCAGCTGAATCATTCACCCAAGTTTTACTATCACCACATGCAAGTCTTCATGATTATCACCATCATCATCAGCTGAATCATTCACCCAAGTTTTACTATTACCACATGTAAGCCTTCATTATTATCACCATCATCATTGGCTGAATCATTCACTCAAGTTTTACTATCACCACACGTAAGTCTTCATTATTATCACCATCATCATCAGCTGAATCATTCACCCAAGTCTTACTATCACCACATGCAAGTCTTCATTATTATCACCACCATCATCAGCTGAATCATTCAACCAAGTATTACTATCTGCACAGTTCAGTCAGGTAGTTCTCTCTTAGCCGGAAACCCCCCCCCCACGAATCATGATAATATTTACCATCACACTAATGTAAGTAAGAAACTTGGTGTTTTACACCCAGTCAAGCATTGCGGTTTCATGTTAATGTAATTAATAATAATATTAATAACATATTTCTGGTGCCCCATCTCAGGTGAACCCAAGGCATTTAAAATACAAAGTTTAGGAAAAAAAGCAATTATAGGGAATGTATATCAACAGTCCAAGCACGTCCTGGTTTAAAAAACTTTTATTCCAAATTTTCACCCATGTCAAGAATCCAGGCAACCAGGCAGGCCTTGAAAAAGCCTTCATGAAAAAACAGGACATGCCTGGACTGTTGTTATACATTCTCTACATCGTCATTGGTGACACCACATTCAGTCTTTCCTGCACAGTGCGGTGCCCAGTTGCCCCAGACAGCCTTGTTTTGCTGTCTTCATATACCCCATATATATATATCTACATGGCTTCATTATTAATGATTCAATCACACATACACTCAGTCATTCAACCACAAATCTACACACTACATAAGATTGGGGGGGGGGGGGGGTATATACTCACAATCCCACACCACCACACCATTCCATCCCCTACATGCATACACTTTGTATCTCATACACAAACTTGTATCATTAAATACTTATCTTTCATCAGTGTTAATGATTAAGGCCACTAGTTATTCATGATCATAAGTATTGGATTTTAATGTCCTGTTACCTCAGGACAATCGAAGTCTATCATAAACAAATGCACATTTCAAAACTCTTCACATATATATAAACCCTTTCTCATTAATTTTTATCAAGACCAGATTTAAAAAATTTTTTTTTTTAAAGGAATGGACAAACAATAAAAATGAAAAAAGTTAAATACATGCTTAAACCCTGCCATTCTGTTAAGCATCTGTATTTGCGTGCACACACACACACATCAACTAACTTAACACCTGGTTTGGGAAAGGAGTTATTTATTCCATACCCTACACACAAATAGTCAGTCAATGGTAGTCGACACTTCAACAAATATAATTTCAAACAACACCTTTCCTCCCTACGTACATATACATAGACTGGACAAGTGACATCATCAGTTAACACACATCTGACACATCAACTCCTTTGGAAAAAACAAACAAACGTCAAAGTGGTCCTTTCAACGTTTTCGTTGTCAGCAAATCGTTAACAGCAATGCATTAGCGCGCTGTATTACAAACACAACAGCGGAAGTTAAGAGCAAAGTTTACGATCAGAAAAAGGGTTAGGGTGGGTGGGCAATTTCGCTGGCGCTGCGCAGTGCCAGATTCTCTCGCTGCCTGTCCATTTACCCTTTTGCCTCCGCACCTAAACAACTGGCCCTTATGTGCCCTCCCATCCCCTACTTGCCACTACACCTCTCCCTCCCCTCCCTCCATCCCGCTTCCAGTCCTCTGGACACCCCGGCACCTCACTGCTCTCATGCCCCCCTCCCTCCCTCTCTCCTAGCCGTGGTCACATGGCGTTTAAACTCAAGTTCACTTAACAGTGCAACTTCCACATAATGACAAAAACCAGTGCCACATGGCAGCAAGCTGCACATACCACCTACCAACCATAATCTCCAAGCTGCTCAACAAGAGCCATCCAAAAAAGCCTAGCTTTTAAAGAAAACTGTTTCAGAATTTTCTGGAGACAAGGCAAATGAATGGACCATTAGCAGAAAAATGACAAGACAGAAAGAGCTAGAGGACTTGGCATAAAAACAAGAGAGGAGATAGGAAAGGGGAATCAAATGACAGCCCTGAGATTCCAGGCAAGGGGATGGGGGGAGGTGCATCTGACAGCCCTGGTCTCCCTTGAGGGAAGCAGTAGGAAATGTGGTCAGTGTTATAAGGACTATGCCATGTGATAACATGGTCACATAAAGTAGTAGGAAATGTGGTCAGTGTTATAAGGACTATGCCATGTGATAACATGGTCACATAAAGTAGTAGGAAATGTGGTCAGTGTTATAAGGAGTATGCCATGTGATAACATGGTCACATAAAGTAGTAGGAAATGTGGTCAGTGTTATAAGGAGTATGCCATGTGATAACATGGTCACATAAACTTGACAACCCCACAAACTATCAAAAACTCAAAAAGCCAACTCTTTCTGCTGACCAGAAAGAAATCTCTAAAACCGTGAAAGACTGACCAGTTACCACCGACAGCCAAACTTCTCATCAAACACCAACCAAAGCAGCCAATGTTTTACCTGCTGCCCAAAATACATAACGCAAACAACCCCGGTAGGCCAATTGTTTCAGCTTGTAGCTGCCCCACTGAACACATCTCTGAATACCCGGATGTTGTTCTGCAACCACTGGTGCAGTCACTACCCACATACATCAAAAACAGCACCCATGCCCTCAACTTGATTGAAGAAATCAACCATAATCAAAACTTTGAACCAAAATATCTGTTCACCACGGATGTGACATCCTTATACACACGTATTCCACACTCGGATGGATTGAAGGCTTTCCAGTATTTCCTTAACAATCGTACAACCCACTGACTATAGGATTTGCCTTGCTGAACTTGTCCTAAACAAAAACACATTTTGTTTCAAAGGTGAAGTATTCTCAACAATGAGTGGCATAGCGATGGGTACAAAAATGGGCCCCAGCCCCAGTCACTTGTTAATATAGCATTCCATTTCTGCGATCATGCCATGGGAAGGTTCCATTCTTCCCCTGGGATGTTTGGAACTGGAAGCCTTCCTTTTCCAAGGTCGGATCCCCCCCCCCCCCCCCCCCCCCCCCCCCCGCCCCATGAATCCATGTTCAAAAGTCAGCATGCTCTCTCTCTCTCTCTCCCCTTTTGAGTTTTATGTCACATAATATTCACACCTATTACACGTCACATCATTGTCATGCCAACATTCTTCCAAGTACTGGACAAGAAAACAACAGTTTGACCAAGAAAAGATAAGTTATTTCACTTCTCATCTCATTTTTCATTTTTAACCATTTAACTGTTGTTTAAGTGTCATTTTGTAGCTTGACAATGGGGATTACCTTGAAAATTTGCAGATTGTGTGTCTGTGTCATAATAAATGTTTCTTTGAACCTTTTATGTGTTTGGATCTTGTTTTAGAATGCTAGTGGTCATTCTTGTTTCAATTTTTTTTCTTCTCTTTTTTTCCCCACCTTTGACTTGATTATTTTATGAGCAAAGTTCTTTACTTATTATATAAACAATATACCACAGTTGTGTTTGTTCAAATGTTATTTAAAAACTACCTGTGAGGAGGATAAATACTAAATATGTCCCATAATTGTGAGTTATTTTTTTCTCTCCAGTACCTGATGAAAAATAGTTGATGCTATAAATGGTTCAGGTCCTGCTTACCTCTCTAAACTGCTACATGTCTACACTCCATCTTGTACACTATGCTCTTCTTCTGACACCCGCATGCTGAAAATCCAACAACACAAATGCAAGACTAATGGCTTCCACAACTTCTCTTGCTCTGGACCCCACATCTGGATTTCACTCCCACAAGTTGTGTTTGTTTTTCCATATAATACTTTATGTAAATTGTTTTGGTAGGACTGTGCTCTACATGTGTATAGAATATCATATTTAACATATATCATGTGAGTGCTCAGGGCGTTGATGAGCACATAATAAATGTACATTATTATCAATGATGAATGCAATGTGACACAATGTACAACACACACACATATTTAGTCAACCTATCATCTCCACTTGGCCCCAGAGCAGGTGGAAGAAGAAGCCTGAAGTGAATTGCATTGTCATGATTTCTTCCTGCTCTTTTCATCCTCCTGCTGACACCTCCTGACCATACGATCAAAATGAGCCAAGTAGAAAAGGCTGATCATGCGGAATGGGCCCATCAGCAAAATCTGTCAACAGAGGAGAAAAATAGTCACACTGAAGCCTATTATGTTGTTGACACAAAAGTCACATGACTACCAGTATTCCTGTCTGGCACCTCTGGTGGACACAAATTTATTAAAATGTAGTGATCTCACTACTCCATTCTCCTACCAAAAAAGAAATCTGTAACAGAAAGTGTTGTTACTGAACATTATACTGTTATACCCAATCTAAGAATTATTCAGTGGTTTATAGCATTTAAACAGATCACCTTTCAGCATGCAAGGTCATCAGGTATTCAGACAAACAGTCTCTGTCAGCCTGTATGCAGATGGATTAGTGTCCTGCAAGGGCCCATGCTTGGTCCCATGCTTTATGTCCTGTATGCTGCACCAGCATCTGACATCATCCAAAAATACTCTAAGCAGCATGAGAGCTTTGCAGATGAAGCTCAGTTTCAACATTTTCAGAAAATTTGACACAAATGCCAGCAATATGATGAAAACCTCACAAGACTGCCTGCATTCCAGGATTACAGTCATGGATGACTATGGTACTAAGAAACCCAAACTGAATGATGATAAAACTGAACTCATGCTTATCACCCCCCAAAGAACTACATCACCATCCTCAATGTCTATTAACATCAACGGTGCAATCACCTTCTATTCATCTTCTCCAAAATCAGCGTTACTTGAAGCAGACATATTTTAGGGTGATGTTATTCAAGCATGTTGCCTAATATCCTATGACACTGCAATTTGCCCCCCCCCCCCCCCTGAAGTACAGCATGTTATGCTGTGCATATTTATTAATAATTTATGTGATGATTTGATGTTGCTGCCTTTTTTTTGGGTCTTTTCTTTTTAGCAACACATGTTGTGGTACATTTTGTTTTTGTCACCCTGGCATGTTTTGTCACCTTTCACCTTCTTGATGACAAAATGTTTCAAATTTGATGCACTGCCTGCACATTTTGTCACTGGCATGTTCAGGAAATACATGATGACAAGATATGCCAAAAGGTTTACACAAAAAGGGTGTGTGTGTATGCGTGTGCGTGTGTGACAGTGTGTGTGTGTGCGTGCGTGCGTGCGTGCGTGTGTGTGATGGGGGTTTGAGGGTTGTTGTGCTGTATGGTGTTGTGCTTTATTATCCCCATGTCAATTCAGTTTTAAACTGAAATTCTGTACTGCTTGGAGTAGACCACAAGGCTGCCGGTACCTCTGTAAGCTGTGTCAAACATAACTAAACTATATAGAGACTGAGTGTTTGTGCAGTTTGATTGTGTGTTATGTAGTCATGTCCTGTAGATATGTTTAATGGAATGATTGGTGTGACTTGATGATGCTGAAGGTAAATGTGGACTAGTTTTGGGTGCGACTACTGTTTTTATAATGTTTCATTGTACAGTGCCCAGTGAAGTTCATAGCGTAATATGTGCCCAACAAGTATTCAGTATCAATACAGCAATATAACATCAACCATACAACATTAATAACACAGCCATAAAGCAAGGAAGATCAATGCAGCAGCAGTTGTTTATTATTCAATGGATTCATCAAGTTTTCAAAAACATCTGATTTACTGCTTCTGAATTTCAACAACTTACACACCCACACACATGGTGTTAATCATTTTAACCACTGTAAAGTACTTTATTTCACTGACCTTTATTGCTTTTGCACTCTCTCTCTTGTTTGCTCTGATTAGATCATTATCTCTCCATCTCACACACACACACACACACACACACACACACACACACACACACACACACACACACACACACACACACACACACACACACACACAGGTATAATATCTAAGTTAAAAAGGTACAATGGTTGCACAGTTTTTGTCACCATCTCATTGCTGACAAAACATGCCATGGGGACAGTTAGTTAACTTGGTGTTTTATGCCCATGGTGACAAAACATGCCACCAACAGCACATTCTTATATTGCTACTTGGGTATATTTGATTATTTGATTAATCAGAGAGAGAGAGAGAATGTGTGTGTGTGTGTGTGTGTGTGTGTGGTGTGTGTGTGGTGTGTGTGTGTGTGTGTGTGTGTGTGTGTGTGTGTGTGTGCATGCATGTGCGAATGTGTGTGTAACTTTGTGAACTGATTTGATCAAATTATATCATTGCTTATCTTGTGGTGGCAGCTTCCTGCACTTCCATGTAATGGTTTGTTGCTGCTATAGGTCATAACTGTATGAGCAGTGCTATAAATAGTTTACTTTTGTGTTTGTACTTTCATCTAATCTCATTATCATTGTTTTAAATTTTTGTTTCTATGAGCCTGTCTGACGAAACTGCCCCTTGTAGGATGAATAAAGTGTTACTGAACTGAACTGAATCTGTGATCTTTGTGTCATTCTCAACAACACTGTCTTTTGAACAATGCATCTCCAACATCGATTTGCAAGACATCATGAACTTCATACAGCCACTTCTATTTGTGATTACCTGCTAACTGACATGATGAAAGTTTGCATCTGCTCAGTTGTCCTTTCAAAGCCAGACTAGTACAACTCCCCTCTTGTTAGACCTCCAAAGAATCACAATGAAAAGCTCCCAAAGATTTTTTAAAATGCAGCTCATCTTGTTTTTCAGTCTTCCAGGTATGACCACATTTCTCCTCTCATTGATGCCTTGTGCTGGCTTCATGTTTATAAAAGAACTACAAACTCTCATGTCTTTGCCACCCTAAAGTAAACATGGTGCTTAACGTCCACAGAAACCGTACGGCTTATTAGGGACGGGCTTGCCACCCTAATACCTTTCCAATATTCATGTTACCTTGTAGCTTGGGCGATGCAGGTGTGTGCTGTTGAGATGAACAGGGCTGACACTGATGGTGGGTGGGTGCTAGAATTGTGGACTATGCAGGACTGAGTACTGCTTGTGCAGGTCTGAGCACTGTATTGCTGGGTAGGTCTAAAAATAATGTAGGTGGGTAGATCTGAGGACTACAATGGGCTCTACAGTACCTGTTGCATAGCTTCCATGATTGACGACACAGGAGAGAATCCTGATGTGACGGTGTTCAGCATGAAGCCATCCATCCCAACACCACTCAGAAAACATCCTCTCTGAAAAACAAATCAGCCCTGCAGCCTTTTTGATGAGACAGCATCATCTTATGGATAAGCTGAGTGTTTTTTTGTTTTGTTTTTGTTTTTTGGGCATTTCTTTGCTATCCAAGTACCTGATGCAGCTTCAGGGGTGCACTTAACTCT
>JABMCL010001456.1:1135000-1140000 GCA_018857735.1 Alviniconcha marisindica | reverse complement strand
CTTTGCAACAACAGTTGCAACGAAACGGGGACGGAGGTTCGTTGCTGCAAATCTTTCTTCTTTTTTTCTCTCCGTCGGATATACTCTTCCAGATCTAATTCAAACGCCTCAACAATTAATTACTTGCTTGTATTTTTTGTGTGGTTTGTTTGTTTGATTGTTTTGTTTTTCTACACTTCGACATCAACATAATTTTTATGTTACATTGTCACTGCAACCGATTTGCAGCAACGGAAATAAAACTTGTCACTGCAAATCTTTTTAGGCCTAGGCCTAGAGGCTAATTGCAGCTTCAAAACGCCTTGTCGTCAGTGGCGGCAACCCTAAAGCTAATTGCAGCTTCTAAACACCTGTCGTCAGTGGCGGCAACCCTAAAGCTAATTGCAGCTTCTAAACGCCTTGTCGTCAGTGGCGGCAACCCTAAAGCTAATTGCAGCTTCTAAACACCTGTCATCAGTGGCGGCGACACTGCAGGGTAATTGAACTTCAAAACAACTTGTCGTCAGTGGCGGCAACCCTAAAGCTGATTGCAGCTTCAAAACGGATCGTCGTCAGTAGCGGCGACCCTGAAGCTAATTGCAGCTTCAAAACACCTGTCGTCAGTGGCGGCGACCCTAAAGCTAATTGCAGCTTCAAAACACCTGTCGTCAGTGGCAGCAACCCTGAAGCTAATTGCAGCTTCTAAACACCTGTCGTCAGTGGCAGCAACCCTGAAGCTAATTGCAGCTTCAAAACGGATCGTCGTCAGTAGCGGCGACCCTAAAGCTAATTGCAGCTTCAAAACACCTGTCGTCAGTGGAAGCAACCCTAAAGCTGATTGCAGCTTCAAAACGGATCGTCGTCAGTAGCGGCGACCCTGAAGCTAATTGCAGCTTCAAAACGGATCGTCGTCAGTAGCGGCGACCCTGAAGCTAATTGCAGCTTCAAAACACCTTGTCTTCAGAGGCGGCAACCCTACAAAATGCACTGACCACTCCATTGCTGCCGCAACTCCGGCGTTGTGGTAGCGACCGCCGGTGGCAAGAAAAAAGTGAGTGCAGTATGAAAGAGCTGTCGGGGACTGCCGCTCGGTTGGTGAATGGATGAAGAGGAACAGGGAAATCGCGAAAGACATCCTGTTAGCGAAACGAACGAAGAGGAGGTAGCAATAACGAACGGCTTACTGCTATCCTTTCTTTGAACCTTTCGTACTGGCCTCTCGGAGCGTTTATAATCAAATGGATCACTTGAGAGACTTGTAATCAAATGGATCACTTGAGAGACTTATAATAAAATGGATCACCTTAAGGATCATTTTGCCCAGCTTTGACTCGGGCCTGAACTGAAAAGTAGGGTCGTCCGAACCGTTGCCACGGAAAAGTCAATCCACGTATGTTTCCGGACGTATTTACTACAGGCGTTGGCATAATAGAGTAAGCAGAGACATCAAGAGATTTATTCTGCCTGAAAGCTTGGTGCTTGCACCATCAAGTGTTTTGTACGGTGGCTTGCACCATCAAGGTTTTGGTGCTTGCACCATCAAGATTTGGTGTTGCACCATCAAGGTTTTGGTGTTGCACATCAAGGTTTTGGTGTCTTGCACCATCAAGGCTTTGGTGTTGCACCATCAAGGCTTTGGTGTTGCACCATCAAGGTTTTGGTGTCTTGCACCATCAAGACTTTGGTGTTGCACCATCAAGGCTTTGGTGTTGCACCATCAAGGTTTTGGTGTCTTACACCATCAAGGATTTGGTGTTGCACCATAAACGTTTTGGTGTTGCACCATAAAGGTTTGTGTGTCTTACACCCTCAAGGTTTTGGTGTTGCACCATTATGGTTTGTGTGTCTAACACCATCATGTTTTTGGTATTGCACCATCAAGGTTTTGATGTTGCACCATCAAGGTTTGGGTGGCTTGCACCATCAAGGCTTTGGGTGGCTTGCATCATTAAGATTTGGGTGGCTTGTACCATCAAGGTTTGGGTGGTTTCCACCATCAAGGTTTTGGTGGCTTGCACCATCAAGGTTTTGGTGGCTTGCACAATCAAGGCTTTGGTGTTGCACCATCAAGGTTTTGGTGTCTTGCACCATCAGGGTTTTGGTGTTGCACCATCAAGGTTTGGGTGTATTGCACCATCAAGTTTTGGGTGTCTTGCACCATCAAGGTTTTGATGTCTTGCGCCATAAAGGTTTTGGTGTTGCACCATTAAGGTTTGTGTGTCTAACACCATCACGTTTTTGGTGTTGCACCATTAAGGTTTTGGTGTCTGGCACAATCAAGGTTTTGGTGTCTTGCACCATCAAGGTTTTGATGTTGCACCATCAAGGTTTGGGTGGCTTGCATCATTAAAATTTGGGTGGATTGTGCCATCAAGGTTTGGGTGGTTTCCACCATCAAGGTTTGGGTGGCTTGCACCATCAAGGCTTTGGTGTTGCACCATCAAGGTTTTGGTGTCTTGCACCATCAGGGTTTTGGTGTTGCACCATCAAGGTTTGGGTATATTGCACCATCAAGTTTTGGGTGTCTTGCACCATCAAGGCTTTGGTGTTGCACCATCAAGGTTTTGGTGTCTTGCACCATCAGGGTTTTGGTGTTGCACCATCAAGGTTTGGGTGTATTGCACCATCAAGTTTTGGGTGTCTTGCACCATCAAGGTTTTGATGTCTTGCGCCATCAGGGTTTTGGTGTTGCACCATCAAGGTTTTGATGTTGCACCATCACGGTTTGGGTGTCTTGCGCCATCAAGGTGTGGGTGTCTTGCACCAACTCAGTCAGTTGCAACTCTGTAGGATGGTGGGCGTTTACCGTTAGTGTCACAGCGCAGGTTTTGTACAGATGAAGTTGCTTAGTACCGACGCATGTGCAATATGGTTATAGGGGACATAATACTGATTAACATTAGTAACATTGTTTCGTCTGCTAGTTGGACATTACAAAAGCGAGGCTTGGAGTAGGACTGTACTTCCCTCCTGTAGTCTCTGCTACAGTTGGTTACAGTGTAGCCAATCCCAGCTCCCCTTGCTTTCGAGAACAGAGAAGAGTGAACAACAGTCTGTCAGTTTTCGAAGACTTGCCATAAACTAAAAAAAGAAATGTAGATCCTTGCTGTAAACTACCTGTGGCAGAGGCGTGTTTATGGCTGTACATTATTCCATGAGGAATAAAAAATTTTTATCTTACTGTTATTTGTTTATACGTTCGTTGTTTTTATTGATGTTGTGGGGGAGGGGGGGGGTCTATTAAAGATTCATGATGCATGAAAAGAATAAACAAAGAAAAAGAAGAAGGTTTGAACAGTTTCACTTGTAATAACAATAATTCTATCACTTCTCTATCTGTCTGTCTGTCTGTCTGTGTCTCTGTCTCTGTCTCTGTCTGTCTGTCTGTCTGTCTGTCTCTGTCTCTGTCTCTGTCTCTGTCTCTGTTTCTATGATTCTTGGGTCTTCTAATCTCATTCATGCTCTTCGTTCCTTCTAATCTCTCTCTTCTCTCTTCTGTCTGTCTGTCTGTCTGTCTGTCTGTCTGTCTGTCTGTCTCTCTCTCTCTCTCTCTCTCTCTCTCTCTCTCTCTCTTCTCGTCTCTTCTCTCTCTCTCTCTCTCTCTCTCTCTCTCTCCTCTCTCTCTCTCTCTCTCTCTCTCTCTCTCTCTCTCTCTCTCTCTCTCTCTCTCCCTCCCTACTACACCACTAATGTCCTTCTAGGATGAATAAAATATACGTCATGTTACGTTATGCTATATATTGTTACCTTCTGTTTCTTTACTACAAAGTGTCTCTTTCTCTACCGCTGTCCTTACCAACAAAGGTGAGTTTCATTTGACGCAGATGGGGAACATTGTCAGGACCGCTGTGAAGAGACGTTGCCATGCGAACAACCAACCTCAACGTGTCTGTGTACACGAGTATATAGTGAAGGTGATTAGCCAAAATCGAAAACTGCACGTCCAATTATCACTGGCTCGTTTTTCCCATTCAGTGTTGCCGTAGCGAGCTATTTATCTCTCCACCACGAAGAGTAGTGTTGAGTGCAGTGCTAGAGCTCAGATGAAAAGCAATCATCTCCTTCTCCATATACTCGGTAGAATCGTGAATAGTTCTAGGAGTGATCGACCCACACTCCAAGCAGCGAGTACTGGCCTGCCCTAGTTCCTGTGACAGGAGAGTAGTCGCTGCATGGACATACGTCCGGAGAGACCGTGTTCGCAACAACCGGGCTCAGCTGTCTCAGATGATGATGATGATGTAGAGCTTCATGTCCACGGATGTCGGTTGACATGTTAGGGACAAATTGTGTCCAGTGCGTGAGCATGGTTCAATGTTGCTTTACGTCCGCAGAAACCATAAGGCTCATTAGGACGGGGAACCCAGGACGGCCACCTCAACTTTCACACAGCTCCTGAGCTCTCAGCTGTCCTAACTTCCCGTTTGATTTTTATACCTCGCCAGGCGAACACTAAAATCGTATAGATCTCTCTGTGTGTCTCATTCTGTCTGTCTGTCTGTCTGTCTGTCTGTCTGTCTGCCTTCTCTCTCTCTCTCTCTCTCTCTCTCTCTCTCTCTCTCTCTCTCTCTCTCTCTCCTCTCTCTCTCTCTCCCTCTCTTCTCTCTCTCTCTCTCTCTCTCTCTCTCTCTCTCCTCTCTCTCTCGTCTGTCTGTCTGTCTGTCTGTCTGTCTGTCTGTCTGTCTGTCTGTCTCTCTCTCTCTCTCTCTCTCTCTCTCTCTCTCTCTCTCTCTCTCTCTCTCTCTCTCTCTCTCTCTCTCTCTCTCTCTCTCTCTCTCTCTCTATTTCATTTATACTTGCTTTGTTACTGTCAACTGAAAATAAGGTCATTAAAAAGAATTTTGCCACTTTCTTGTACCTAGCCCTCAAACGAAGGGAAATTGCTATTAACTGACTGCTGACTGCTGATGGGACTATACAGCTACGTGTGTGAACTTCATGCAACCACTCAAACTGGTTTGTATATATTTAGTGATATATTGCTGTAATTTTAGATATATGTAAGTCTGGCAGATAAATGG
>JABMCL010001456.1:1125000-1127500 GCA_018857735.1 Alviniconcha marisindica | reverse complement strand
TTTGTGACGTAACGCAGATCTCAAGTTTAAATCTCGGAGGAGCCTTTTTTTGTTTTCTTTATCAGCTGCTCCAATACTATAACATCGTCGGAAATCTGCAACTTTTTTTTTTCTTTCTCTGTGTATACAATTATTATGTCTACGTGTCTATACCAACATCATCGAAAGCAGCTTCAGCGAATCTGTTCCCGTGGAAGAGCTAGCCTAGGCGGTTGTTTTGCAGGTAGTTATATAAAGAAACCTGTTCGTCCTGTTTCTCCTTCGTCGATCTTTTCTGATATGGACACGTATGAGGCAAACAGAGATTTAAAGATTTTCTAATTCTTCTGTTGTTGTTTTTAACCTGCATCGTTTGCAGTAGCTCATAGCTGTGCTTCGGCAAACACGTAGGCCGAGGGCTGCGTAATAAAATGGACCGAGACTGAAAAGATCCTTGAAACTAAATAGTTTATGGGCACAGGTAGTGTTCTATGAGCCGAAGAGATAGAGTGTACGGGTATGCGTGTGTCTGAATAGTTGGAGTTTTGAATCCGTGCCTCAGCTGACTCGCACATTTTAGCAGAATGTGTGTAGGTGATTATGTATATAGTAAGTAAGTATGTGTGTGGTGTGTGTGTGTGTGTGTGTGTGTGTGTGTGTGTGTGTGTGTGTGTGTGTGTGTGTGTGTGTGGTGTGTGTGTGTGTTTGTGTGTGTGTGTGTGTGTGTGTGTGTGTGTGTCGTGTGTGTGTGTGTGTGTGTGTGTGTGTGTGTGTGTGTGTGTGTGTGTGTGTGTGTGTGTGTGTGTGTGTGTGTGTGTGTGTGTGTGTGTGTGTGTGTGTGTGTGTGTGTGTGTGTGTGTGTGTGTGTGTGACAGGTGTGTGTGTGTGTGGTGTGTGTGTGTGTGTGTGTGTGTGTGTGTGTGTGTGTGTGTGTGTGTGTGTGAACGTTCCTGCCCAGTTCAGGAATCTGCTCATGCGAAATTCGGGTGGCGCACTTCCTGTGGAAACCGGAAGCCACAGGATGGTGCTACTCGGCTTTTATCGTCAGTTATTGGCAGTTCATTCTTAATAAAAAGAATTTAAACCATTCTTCTTCGTCATCTATATTTTGGTTTCTCTGGGTTTTTATTTTATTTTTATAATTGACCTCCATCCTGTCTGTCTGTCTGTCTGTCTGTCTGTCTGTCTGTCTGTCTCTGTCTCTCTCCCTCTCTGTCTCTGTCTCTCACTCCCCCCCTCTTCCCCCCTCTCTCTCTCTCCCCCACCCCTTTCTCTCTAACTCTCCATTTTTTATTTGCTTTTCGCGTTTTCCTTGCTTCTGATTTAGCCTTATTTCCAGCAGGACAAGAAAATGAATATCGATCGCAGTGCTACAACAAGGCAGACTCCACATCGCTTCCTAGTCCCCCCCACCCCCCCGCCCACTCCCTCCTCCCCCCCCCCATCCCCCGCACACCATCCTTCCCAACAGTCCAGCTTAGCTGCCGCCTCTGTCAGTATCTGCTCGTTTTTACAGACATTCTGGCACCACTGGACGTCTGCTCCGGGCCGGCATTTAATTTTTACCATTGTTCTAGAATTTTACTTGATTATACATATAGGCTAGTTATTGAACTTAGAGCATGAAATCTTTTAGTTGTGTTGTCGGCGTTGCTGTTTCTCACGGGCATTTACATGCTTGCTGTCATTATCATCACCGTGATCACTATGATTAGTTTTATCAGGCTAATTATCCTTACAGTTGTCTAGTGAATACTGCACAAGGGGTGCTGACAAATTCCAGTGGAGTGAATCCTGTTGGGAAAATCCCAGCTGGACGAGTTCCAGCAGACAGAATCCCACCGGAAGAAAAAATGTAATTGACAGAATCCCACCGCAAATTCTGGTGGACAGAATCCCATCGAAAATTCTAATCCACAGAATCATACCGGCAAAAATCTAGTAGACATCCCACCGGGAAAATCTAACGGACACAACCGCCCCGGGGAAAATCTAATGGACAGAATCCCACTGGACAAAATCTAGTGGACAGAATCATACCGGAAAAAAATCTAGTGGACAGAATCATACCGGAAAAAATCTAGTGGACAGAATCCAACCGGGAAAATGTAAAGGACAGAATCCCACAGGACAAAATGTAGTGGGCAGTATCATACCGGGAAAAATCTAGTGCACAGGATCCCAGCGAAAAATCTGGTTGGATAGAATTTCGCCGGGAAAATCTAATGGGGAGAAAAATCCTAGCGAAAAATCTAATGGACCGAGTTCCACCTGACAAAATCGAGTAGACTGAATTCCGTCACGGGGAAACACTATTGGACAGATTGCCACCGGTAAAATCTACTAGACAGAATCCCAGTAAAATATCGAAACGACAGAATCCCAGCAAAAAATCAAATGGACAGAATCCCAGCAAAAAAAATTCGAAAGGACAGAATCCCCGCAGAAAACCTTATGAACAGGACCCAGCTTACGCAGTCTAGTGGGCAGAATTCCACTGCAGTTGACAGAATCCCACTGG
>JABMCL010001456.1:1115000-1117500 GCA_018857735.1 Alviniconcha marisindica | reverse complement strand
TTCGCAGCCCAGCTCCACCTCCCTGCTCATGATCTCTTCTGGGCTAACTTGAAGGTCCAGCTCCACCTCCCTCCTCTAGATCTCTTGATCTTTTGATCTCGCCTGGAACCTTGTGGCTTCACCGAAGCCGTTTGACGACTACACAAAGCACCATCTGCACCAGCACGGCACGGGTAGCTTCACAAACCGTTTTGCGCAGTAGCCACAGTCCAGTTCAGTTCAGTTCAGATCAAGATGGTGTCTATGCGCTCGGAAAAAATAAAAAATATGCGCTCCAACCCGCCTCTCAGAAGTTTCCTCAACGTTGCCTTAGAAACGGTTTCAACGTTCGTCTGTTTGACGCTGGCTTTCTTTCGTCCTTTCAAGGAAGATCGTCTAGCGCTTCCTCTTTCCACGCCTCTTTCCTCCAGGAGATCGATGGTGTGATGTCAATGGCTTTACGCCCGCAGGTAGTGACTCAAGTTCCTCAACACTTCAGATTTTCCGAAAAGCAAGCCGCTTGTGAGGATTGTTTTGCCCGCCAGTCTATCTGCTCGTCCTTTCCCTTCACTCAGGCATGTCAATGGAAGTACACCCACTAGGAGTTTTCAAGCCTAAGTTTGCCTTTACGCTAGTGAACACGCTCGTTGACGTGTCGGTCCTATCTCATACTTTCATAGGGTACGTTGCTGACCGCCGCTTCTTTCACTGGTCCCTCCGTCTAGAACAATCTCCCTTTCTCTGTGTGACATGCTCAAAACTTGGTCTCCCTTCATGTCACGGCTCAAGACTCACCTTTTGTCTGTCTCTGAATTTACTCCTAACGCTTCCAACCGTCTCCAGCCTGCCTCATTTAAACGTGTGTGTGTGTGTGTGTGTGTGTGTGTGTGTGTGTGTGTGTGTGTGTGTGTGTGTGTGTGTGTGTGTGTGTGTGTGGTGTGTGTGTGTGTGTGTGTGTGTGTGGTGTGTGTTGGTTGTGTGGTGTTGTGGTGTGTGTGTGTGTGTGTGTGTGTGTGTGTGGTTGTGTGTGTGCGTGTGTTTGAGTCGCAGAGACAGACAGACAGACAGAGACTGAGACAGAGACAGAGGGACATACAGATAGATATTCTGAAAGCTCTGGAAAGCAGAGAGGACCAAACGTTTTTAGCTCCACGTCAGGGAAAGATCGTTCACAGTCATCTCATCTCGCTGAGCACTGTGCGCTGATCCCTGGCCTGAAAGAGTGGATTTGATTGGATTAAGCAATGGCTGTCCATACACCGTAAACATAAAGTCAACAAACAACCAGTACAGGAAACACAAAAGCAATACGCTTATGTAAGTGTTACCACTTGTGGGTTCGGGTGGTGAAGGGGTTAAACAATCAAATCAAAGTTTCACATTTTCTGGTGTTTCTTCGTAGCAGCCCCTCAGTGGCCCAGAGACATGTTACAGTGGCGACGAACTCCTCTGGCAGTTGGGAGCCGGGTTGGCCTAGCGGTAAGGCGTTCGGCTGGTAAGTTCAAGGACCTCGGTTCGATACCGCTTCGGCTCTCCTTTCTTTTCAAAAAGGTTGTGGTTTGTGGACAGTCTTTTGACTCTGTTACTCACAATTATTCAAACATTAAAATGGCTCTCATCGCTGCCCATCTTAATGCAGGAATCATTCTGGTAGTGCTAGTGTAGCAATAGGTTACAATCTCCTTCTCCCCCCCCCCCCCCCCCCAGCCTCCCCCCCCCCCCAGCCTCCCCCCCCCCCCCCCCATACCCCGTGCGCCCCCTTCTCCCTTTCCCTAATAACCCTTATGTTCTGTGGACGTAAGCACCATGTTATTTACTTCCCACCACCTCCATCTCCCTATTCTCCCCGTCCCTAAAAAGCCTTATGCTTTCTGTAGACGTTAAGCAACCATGTTTATTTAAATTATCTCCTACCCCATAACTCCCCCCCCCCCCCCCCCCTTCTCCCCGTCCCAAATAAGCCGTATGGTTTCTGTGGACGTTAAGCACCATGTTTACTTAATTATCTCCTACCTCCATACTCCCCCCCCCCCCCCTTCTCCCCGTCCCAAATAAGCCTTATGGTTTCTGTGGACGTTAAGCACCATGTTTACTTACTTACCTCACACCTGCATACTCCCTCCCGATCCCTCCTTCTCCCCGTCCCTAATAAGCCTTATGGTTTCTGTGCAAGTTAAGCACCATATTTACTTACCTTTGGCAGGCCCTGTAGAGGGCTCTGGGATGGCCATTGCTGTCCAGCAGCTTCAGCCAATCAGAATTCACAATTAATATTCCGCGCCAGAAACCGGAAGGGTGGCTGCCATGATTTCTTCGCAAGCAAGCTAAAGCGTAGATTTACTTATCATTACTCACCACCAGTGTAGAGGGATTTGGTTCCCTCGTGGTGATCTCAGCTTAATTTTTATGTGAGCAAGTGCTCTTTGTACGTTTTTACAATAATCCCGCCCCGGTTATCAGATCCATGCAATTTCATTACTGTACTGTTAGTAACCCGGGAACCGGAGCAGACGACGCTTTT
>JABMCL010001456.1:1105000-1110000 GCA_018857735.1 Alviniconcha marisindica | reverse complement strand
GTAGCTGCCAAAAGGTTTGCGGTTGCAAAAGTTGTTGCAGCGAGTTTAATATTTTTATGTGGCTGCACGCAGGCGCGCGGGCACACACACACACACACACACACACACACACACACACACACACACACACACACACACACACACACACACACACACACAGAGGGAGGGAGGGAGGAAAGACAGAAAAGAAACCAACAAAACAACGACAACGGGAGACAATTTTGCCAGGCAGCCAGCAAACCAATCTTTGAAGCAAACACTCAGTGGCAAAAGCCGACCATCTACTGTGTCAAGCTCAGTATCTTATCCCAGTTGCTGTTGTTGTAGCGTTCCGCAACTCAGCACTCTGGAGGGGTGGGTGGGTGGCGGGGACACCCGGTATATGCAGTCGTACACACACTCCGAGCCAAACTCCAAGCACTGGTTTACGATATCCTTCCTTCAACCACTGCCGTATTTAGTTACGCCATAGGGTCCAGAAAACTGTCAGCTAACGAGAAGTTTTTTGTTGGTGCTCAAACAGTAGTAGGTTTGTTACAAACAACTCGGATTATATCAGACGTTTGTTTTATAACTGACCATGTTGCTACGCCAGCTCAAATAAAACCACAATCGTTTGAATCGAGATAGACCCGACATCCGAGGACATGAAGCCCCACATCATCATCATCATCATCGAGATAGAACTCTTCTTCTTTTTTTACCCGGGGTGGATGCGCCTCATGTTTATGTGCGTGCTTGGGCGCTAGGTTGCTTCTATAGTCATATTAGTACCCGAAACTTTCGGAGGGCGCTGCCTGAGTCGGTGGACAGCTGCGTGGAGATAAAGAGTGCCCCTTCAGTGGCGTAACAAATCTGGCAGAGTTTGGAGGAAGGTGCCGGAAAGCGATGCTCGGAGTGTGTTGGTTACGCCACTGAAGGGGCACTCTTTATCTCCGCGCAGCTGTCCACCGACGCGGTCAGCGCCCTCCGAAAGGTTCGGGTACTAATAAGACTGTGGAAGCAACCTAGCGCCCAAGCACACACGTAAACTGAGACGCATCCACCCCGGGTAAAAAGAAGAGTTCCGTCTCGATTCAAACGATTGTGGTTTTAGTTGTGCTGGTGTAAACTTTGTCGGCGGCTATAAATGACACGCCTTGTTTTATTTGAGTTGTTTGTAACAAACCTACTACTGTTTGAGCACCAACGAAAAACTGCTCGTCAGCTGACAGTTTTCTGGACCCTATGGCGTAACTAAATACGGCAGTGGTTGAAGGAAGGATGTCGTAAACCAGTGCTTGAAGTTTGAGTCGTACATTGACTAACGCATTCCGTAAGGTGAGAGGACTGCGTGCGTGACTTTTGTATTTTATTACCCTGCCAAACCGCCTTCGGAGGACTTAATTGCCTCCATTTCTGGAGGGTGGGTGTTGTTATGCAAGGAGCAGGTCATGGCCGAAGCTAGACCCAAATAGCTATGCAGTGCACGAGAACATTTTAATGTAACCTTGATGTCCTTGGTGTTCTGGCTGATGTCACTGCGTTGTGACACAGCCCAAGCAAAGGCGAATCTTATTCCAGTGATTGTATCAATACTGACCAAACTGACGTTAACAGCCTTTATTAACTTTGGTCTTTTACAGTCGCAAATATTTGTCAGTCGTAACAAAACGGACGGCTTATTCGTAGCCGCAAAGTTGATTTTGTCGCTGCAAAACAGCTGCCTCGTTTTACAGATGAAAAAGCAAAATCAGCTGTTGCTGTAGAGTGCACGTTTGAATCTGAGAATGTAATTTTGCAACACACTCCAAGCGTCACTTTTGGGCAAAGTTGATTTTGTCGCTGAAAAAAGAAGAAAAAAAGAAGCTGCCTCCCGTTTTGCAGCAGCAAAAGTAAATTCAGTTGTTGCTGTAAAGTGCACGTTTGAATCTGAAAATGTAAGTTTCACTTTCCGGCAAAGTTGATTTTGTTGCTGGAAAAAAAATAAGAAGCTGAAAAACAAACAAACAAAAAAACAGAAGAAAAAAAAACAGAAAAATAGCTGCCTTGTGTTTCCGGCACTGTTTGTCCAAACTCGGCCGTAATTGTTTACGCCATTAAAAAGAATAAAGGCTACTTAGACCGCCTAACCCGCACAGGCCCTAAGCGCTTACACACTCTTTAAATCTTTAAATGTACATATTTTCAAACTTCGGCACATACAACACGAACGCACACACACACACAGACACATACACATACCAACCCCCCCCCCCCCCCCCACACACACACACACAAAGGGGATTTTCTTATCTCCGCGAATCTGTCTGCAGAAATATCCCCTGTAAGTCTGCACCGGCAATGCCCTGCTAAACATTTGAGTACTAAAAAAGATCGTGGAAACAACATACTGTCGAAGTATAGATATTGTCTCTAGTCACGCACATAATGACCCTGCACGTCTGGCCCGAGTAAAACAGAAAGAAAGAAAGAAAGAAAAGAAAGAAAGAAAGAAGAAAAAAGAAAAAAAGAAAAAAGAAAAACAAAACAAAAAAGAAAAAAAGGAAGAAAAAAGAAAAGAACAAACAAACAAAAAAGACAGGAGAGAAGAAGAAAAAACAAGAAGAAAATAAAGAGTGTTCTGTCTGACTGGAACGTTGGTTTTATTTGTGCTGGCGTCAGCATTGTTAGCGGTTATATGAGACTAAAACTCAGCCTGATATAATTTAAACTTGTCAGAGTGGTTGCAAACTTACTGCTCAGTATTTGAACACCACCACCAACAAAAAAACTGTCAGCCGAAAGTTTTCGGAGACCCATGGCGTAAGCAACTGTGGCAGTGATTAGAGGAAGGATGTCACAAACTGATGCTTGGCGGGGTTTGTGTTTGCAGCGACGCAGTTTTGTGGCTGCAACTCTCGGGTTGTGGCATCGACCGCCAGCGGTATGCCGCGGTCAGTCAGCGGTCACTGAGCTGTCGGTATTATTGAGTCACGGACAGCAAACATGGGGATGGGAGGTTGGGGCGGCGGCAAGAGACAAAATTTCCGTTACCAAACTCTTATTTGCTGAACACACCAGACGGCGTCTGTGACGTAAGACTGGCACTACGGCTGAGAAGTAGCAATAATGTGTAACACCGTCTTGATCCATGCACATTCCCGTATCTACCTACATAAGTATTTACTTCTTATACATTTATCTATATAGATGCTGCACTAAATAGTGTGGACACTTACTCTTGATACAAATGTATTGGTAGGCAAGGTAGGTAGGTCTGTAGACAGATGAGACAGATGGGTGGAGGGGCAGATAATGATGGGGACGGAGGGACACGTCGACGTGCACTGTACAATGTGACAGCTCCCGCTTTTGTAGATAATTATATGATTAATAGGCAGGTGTGGAAATATGACTGACTGATAACTGAATGGAAAAATCAAGCAGTCTAAATACCAAGAGATCGAATCCACGCTTTCTAGTGCAGCATCTATAATGATAATAATACATACATTTCTAAAGCGCTGAATCCCTCTGTGACTATACCTGTGTGAGGCTCAAAGCGCTATATACATGAAACATTACAATACACAACCTAATTTGGTAATGCATTACATATCTCACTCTGTCCCTCCCCCTCCCCTGCATCCACATACGCGCACACTTGCACACCTACGTCTAGGCAGAATAGTTTCCCCTCTCTCTCAGTCTCTCTATAAACACATGTATAACAGATACGTATTTGTGTCCGGGGGATACGGGAGTGTCTGTGGATTAAGAGGGCGTTACACTACTGTTGTGACTTCTCTGCAGGAGTGTCAGTCTCACATCAGTGCTGCTGTGTTGTGTGCTCATCAGACTAGAGTTTGGTAACAGAAATGTGTCTGTTCTAAATTCTTTGCATCAACTACTAAACATACTCTATCCCCCCACCCCCCACCCCACCCCTTCCCTAAACTTGCCTATGCCTATGCCCGTTCTTGTGTGTGTGTGTGTGTGTGTGTGTGTGTGTGTGTGTGTGTGTGTGTGTGTGTGTGTGTGTGTGTGTGTGTGTGTGTGTGTGTGTGTGTGTGTGTGTGTGTGTGTGTGTTGTGTGTGTGTGTGTGTGTGTGTGTGTGTGTGTGTGTGTGTGTTGTGTGTGTGTGTGTGTGTGTGTGTGTGTGTGTGTGTGTGTGTGTGTTAAGTAAAACGAATGAATATATTCAAATATATTTAGAGTTACGAATGTATTGAAATATATTTAGAGTTATGAATGTATTGAAATATATTTAAAGTTATGAATGTATTCAAATATATTTAGAGTTATGAATGTATTCAAATATATTTAGAGTTATGAACGTATTGGAATATATTTAGAGTTATGAATGTATTGGAATATATTTAGAGTTATGAATGTATTGGAATATATTTAGAGTAATGAATGTATTGGAATATATTTAGAGTTATGAATGTATTGGAATATATTTAGAGTTATGAATGTATTCAAATATATTTAGAGTTATGAATGTATCGGAATATATTTAGAGTTATGAATGTATTGAAATATATTTAGAGTTATGAATGTATTGAAATATATTTATACAGGGTCCCCACCTCCTTAGCGTTGTTCTGTCGGTGGATGACGGTCTCCTCGGTCTTTACAGGTCGGAGCGCTGGAACGAGCTACTCATAGGTACCCTACCCCCCACCCCCACCCCCACCTTTCCCCGTCTCTAATAAGCCATACGGTTTCTGTGGACGTGAAGTACCATGAAAGAAGAAGAAATTTCCATTAGCCTGCTACTAATATTATTCTTTGCTTGCTTGATTTGATTGTAGCTGGTATCTCTCGTCAGCAACTCACGTGTGCCATTACAGACTTTAAAGGTTTTATTCGGAATCCACCGGTCTTTCGCTCAGCTGCTATGCTTTAGCTAATGTCCTCATCCACTCTTTCATCCCCCGTACGGTCTCTGAAAAGAACCTCCTCACTACAGCTATCTCTTCAGTCCATTCTCTCGAGTCTAGCTTCCAGAGTCGACTAGGCTGCAGTCTTCACA
>JABMCL010001456.1:1075000-1100000 GCA_018857735.1 Alviniconcha marisindica | reverse complement strand
ACAGAATCTTAAATATTGTAGTCTACCATTATCGCCTATCAAACAATAACCATCTTACAGAGAGAGAGAGAGAGAGAGAGAGAGAGAGAGAGAGAGAGAGAGAAGAGAGAGAGAGAGAGAGAGAGAGAAGATAAGATAAGATACGATAATACTTTATTACACAGGGATAAAGATTTAAGCACGTGTCGGCTTTTTTTGCAAATCTGTCCCTGATGACAAACACAGCAACACTCAATACATCAAACAAGAATTCAATTAAATACACTAGAAAAAGAAGAAAAAGGAAAAAAACCGACTTAAAAACAAAACAAAAACTAATTTCTGTCTAAAAAATCACATCATACGAAAGAGCAATAATAAAGGAAAGTAAGACCAATTCAAAACAATTTTTTAGGAGAGAGAGAGAGAGAGAGAGAGAGGAGAGAGAGAGAGAGAAGAGAGAGAGAGAGAGAGAGAGAAGAGAGAGAGAGAGAGAGAGAGAAACAAATTTAAAGAACTAAAGGAAAGCGACAGAATAAGACTACCTCACTATCTACGTATAAAACAAGATCACATCTAACAGGATTGGAAGCTAAGCGATGGTGCATTATACACACCTAACCAAAATCAAAGCACATCACACACACCAACAATCATATATGCAAACATTAAATCTGAATTTAAAAAAAAAAAAAAATGATGACCACGGGGAAAAAGAAAAAGTAAATATTTCATGAAAATACAAAAAAAGAGAGAGAGAGAGAGAGAGAGAGAGAGAGAGAGAGAGAGAGAGAGAGAGAGAGAGAGAGAGAGAGAGAGAGAGAGAGAACGTTCATACTCAAGGATAGTAGCGTAACATGACAAAAGCCACACTAACATACACTTGAAACAAACAGAATCTTAAATATTGTAGTCTACCATTATCGCCAATATAACAATAACCATGTTACACAGAGAGAGAGAGAGAGAGAGAGAGAGAGAGAGAGAGAGAGAGAGAGAGAGAGAGAGAGAGAGACAGACAGACAGACAGACAGACAGACAGACAGACAGACAGACAGACAGACAGACAGACAGACAGACAGACAGAGACACAGAGAGAGACACAGAGAGAGAGACACACACAGAGAGACTGAGAGACAGAGAGAGACACACACAGAGAGACTGAGAGAGAGACAGAGAGAGAGAGACTGGGAGACAGAGAGAGAGAGACAGAGAGACACAGACACAGACAGAGAGACAGAGAGAGACAGAGAGACAGAGAGAGAGAGAGAGATGCGCACACCAATCTCCGCTCGTTCACTCAGATACAAAAGAGGGCATGGCTTTGGAAGAGTGCTTGGTCTTCTTGCAACCAACTTCGCATAAAGTGTGTGTGTGAGTGTGCGTGCGTGCGTGTGGTGCGTGCGTGCGTGCGTGCGTGCGTGCGTGCGTGCGTGTGTGTGTGACACAGGTCATAATCACGCGAACACTGATAATCCATAGCCTAAAAGACTTTACTCATTGTTCAAGTCTCAGGTCATTTTGTTTCAAGAGGATGGGGACAAGGTGGGCGGGAGGGGTATGAAGCTGATGAGGCGGAAAACGGTCGAATTTCCGGCAGTCCGGCTGCGACTGAAACATTCATAGTAATGTACTGTAAAGTTGAGGACATAAAAACATGGATGACGGAAAATCAACTCAAACTGAACGACGACAAAACAGAAGCTTTTCTCTTTCCCTTTTCGTCTCCCTTGAAACCTTCTACCGTTCCCCTCCCTGACTTGATTACTCTTGGCTCTCACAACATCCCCTTCTCTGATTCTGCCAGGAACCTTGGATTCATTCTTGACTCAAAACTGTCCACGAAGAAGCACGTCATAAAATCTGCCAAGCTGCTTATTTCGAGCTTAAACGCATTAGTTCAATCCGCATGTTTCTCACTGAAGACGCAACCAAGATTCTTGTTACTTCCTAAATCCTTTCACGGCTTGACTACTGCAACTGTCTCCTCAGTCATGGGTACACCTAATTCTGTCATCCAACCTCTCCAGAAAATTCAGAACTTTGCTGCAAGACTTGTTCTCTTGGCACCCCGTCACCACCACTCAACACCTCTCCTGGAAAAACTGCACTGGCTTCCCATTTCAGAACGTATTAAGTATAAAGTCGCTTGTATGTGTTTCAGTGCTATAAATGGTTCTGGTCCTGCTTACCTCTCTGAACTGCTGTATGTCTACACTCCGTCTCGTACACTACGCTCTTCTTCTGACACCCGCATGCTGGAAATCCAACAATACAAACACAAGACTCATGGCTTTCGCACCTTCTCTTGCTTTGGACCCCACATTTGGAATTCACTCCCACAAGACATTAGACACTGTTCAACCCTGTCACCTTTTAAAGCCAGACTGAAAACCTTCCTCTTCTCACAGTATTTCCATCCTAACTAATATCAGTACCCAGTTTCTGCTACAGTCAGTGTGTGTGTGTGTGTGTGTGTGTGTGTGTGTGTGTGTGTGTGTGTGTGTGTGTGTGTGTGTGTGTGTGTGTGTGTGTGTGTGTGTGTGTGTGTGCCCGCGTGTGCGTGTGTGTGTGTGTGTGTGTCTCTTTGTCTCGTCTCTGTCTCTGTCTGTCTCTCGCTCTCTCACTGTCTCTGTCTCTGTCTGTCTCTGTCTCTGTCTGTCTCTCTCTCTCTGTCTCTCTCTGTCTCTCTGTCTCTGTCTCTGTCTCTGTCTCTCTCTCTCTCTCTCTCTCTCTCTCTCTCTCTCTCTCTCTCTCTCTCTCTCTTAACTCTGGTGGTTACAGCCGGGTACAAGAGATCAAAATAAAAGCTTAAACTCGTCGATTTTGCTCCAAATAGCTCCGTTCACAGATCAGTTTCCGATTTAGAATCCCGCCTCTTGCGTCAGTGACAGTTAGCGGGATCCGACTGTGGAAATCGCCGCCATGATGTGTCACGGCCAGCGGGCTTAATGCTTATCTCACCCTCGGCCGGCATCATGTTCCTCGGGGCTACTGGCGTGAGCACGCAACTCTCTGTCTCTGTCTGTCTCTTTCTGTCTCTGTCTGTCTCTGTCTCTCTGTCTGCCTCTGTGTCTCTGTCTTTGTCTCTCTCTCTCTCTCTGGCTCTGTCACTCTCTGTGTCTGTCTCTGTCTCCCCCCCCCCCCCCACCCCCACCCCCTCTCGGTGTTGGTAGTTTAGCACGGACTAGTCGTTAGATAGGTCCAGATGGACATAACGCTCCTATCATGCCTTGAGTATAAACGTTCTCTCTCTCTCTCTCTCTCTCTCTCTCTCCTCCTCTCTCTCTCTCTCTCTCCCTCTCTCTCTCTCTCTCTCTCTCTCTCTCTCTCTCTCTCTCTGTGAAGGCTTAATTAGCTACTTCCATCTGGCTCCCGTTTTGTAATCTGTTTCTTTTTTTGGGAAGGATATCTATCTCTCCGTCTAAATATCAGTGCAATTTGTTGCATAGTAGAGATCGTACACAATCACTGACTGGATCGCCGCCCCGCCATCAACCCCGCAAACCACAGTAGATTAAAAAAATATATATATATATATAACTCCCATTTCTCTCTGACAATCACTTAAAGGAATATATATATATATATATATATATACTATATATATAATATATATATATATATATATATATATGGGGGGAAGAGAGAGGAGAGAGAGAGAGAGAGAGAGAGAGAGAGAGAGAGAGAGAGAGAGAGAGACAGACAGACAGACAGACAGACAGACAGACAGAGACAGAGACAGAGAGAGACAGAGACAGACAGACAGACAGACAGACAGAGACAGAAACAGAGACAGACAGAGAGAGATAGAGAGACAGAGAGAGAGAGAGAGAGAGAGAGAGAGAGAGAGAGAGAGAGAGAGAGAGAGAGAGAGAGAGAGAGAGAGAGAGAGAGAGAACAACTACAACAAAGAGCATTAAAAAGCAAGTACTTGATTGTTGAGGCATTATATTCCGATACGGAAGACCTTAAACAGAGTAAAACCGGAGAGAGAGAGAGAGAGAGAGAGAGAGAGAGAGAGAGAGAGAGAGAGAGAGAGAGAGAGAGAGAGAGAGAGAGAGATCCTACTCCCTTCATAAAGAGCTTTGGGTAGCAGTGACCCCCCCCCCCCCCCCCCCCCCCAGTCGAATCCGATTTTTGGCCCACGATGCTAAGCAGAGAGTAGTTTGGATAGCAAACAACTGAACCTCGTAGTGCATAATGCCCTTACGAAGCTGCAGTTTCAGTTACAGACAAAAGGTGGCATTGTGAAATAATTAGTAGTAACTGAATTGAAGCCTGCACGAGCCTCGCCTCTAAACATCCATCCCCTTCAGTGTGGTGTTGGTATTGATTGACTGTGGCCTTGAAAGCAGCGAGACTAGCCTGCACCCCGGTGTGAGCAAGACTCCTCCTCCTGCTCCTCCCACCTCCCTCTCCTCCCGACACTCGCAGTATTGACTGGAAGGAAGCAGACGACAGAACCTAGCTTCTTCCTGGGTCGTCTGCTCGCTTCATGTTTCTCGCCAGCACGCCCATAAACAAGAGTCCATGAGTCATAATATGTGGCAAAACTAAGGTCCGAACTGGCGTTTCTCAAACTGACCGGTACTGACCGTTTTCCGGGAACGTTTTCTTCTGTCTTGGTTTGAACAAGGTAACCATCTTGCGTCTCCCGTTTTTCTCACAGGGCGACTTTTTTCCCCCTTCGCTCAACGCGCTGCGCGCTACATTCAGTTGGAAGCGAAGGTCGCGAAGAAAGGTCAAGGCTAAGCCAGATTTGGAAATGCCGCGCCGCCATACTGTGTGGTGCTCTCTTACCGAGACTGCAAGTACACGACTCGATCGGAACAACTGCTTGTAAACTTGTGTGTCATTGTGTTTCCTTCACTTGCACGTCGGACAGAATAACAGCAGCTGGGAGAGGAGTCGTGCTTCTGTCAGGTAGGTCTGCAGTCGATCGGACGATTTTTGTTACGCTCGATTTAGGTATGGGGCTACGCAGAGCAGAAGGAAGCGTGTAGTGGGTTTGTTTTGATCGAGGAATGTGTACTGCCCTCGCCAAACCCTCGCTGTCTTTCTCAGAATGCTTGCTTGGGGGTTTGGGTTTGCTGTGTTGCGACCGAGCGTCGCGAGCAACGTTCCGGAACACGCTGTTCGTGGTGTGTACGTATGTTTTACTTTTAGCGAATGATAGCGTATCGACGCGCGTGTACTGCACGCTATCAAAACGAGCGGTTTTCGTGGCTCAGTGACATATTTGTCAGTGTTGACGTGTGTTGCCACAGCGCAGGTGTGTAGAGCTGGCGACGACCCTATCGTGCACAGCGGAGCCTGCCGACCACAGACCAACAATTTACTATTTTCGGCTCGTTCAACGAGGCGGTTGTTCAAGGGGCGGTACAACATACGTGTAATATATGTGCTTAGCAAAAGCATCTCCTGCGTTTTGGGTGGATATGTAGTAAGCCTTGCATTTGGCCAACGACAGTTTCACCAGTTTGTGGATAATACAACCAAAAAAGACCAGTACGGAGTGTCACACCACGGACAAGTGACAGATGTGGAGCTCTGACCAGAGCTGCATGCGGCAGCGATAAATTAAATAGGTCTATCATGTAGGGCTGTGAGTGTGACCTTGTTCGGGTCATCATGAAGACATGTGTACTGTAAATGGCTATTATATTGTGCTTTTGTTTGCCGAGGTCAGAGGGCAAGCAGCGTGTGCAAAATGTAAGCTCACATAGTCCCTGTATTTTTGTGTGTGTGTGTGTGTGCGCAAAAAATTGTGGTGTGTGTGTGTGTTAATCTGTTACAATGACATAATAGTATATTTCCTGTTAGGAAACAAATGGTATAACATATAACTTGTATACGGTATAACATTTTTATTAACAATACAATCACATGGAGAGTTCTTGTAATTTTTAATTTTGATGTTAGAAGTAATACAACTCATGAAGATGATTTAAATCCTTTTTTCTGATTGGAAGGGGTTGAAATCTAAAATATTGACTTATGACATCGGTGAGCGGGTGGAATTATCTGCAAAATAAGAATAGAATCTTCACTTTAAAAAAAGAAAATGGGGGGGTAGATGTTGGATTTTTATTTTTTATTTTTAAAGTGGAATTATGGTATGGACATGATGGTAATGGGCATACTTTACACTATCACTTAGTATCAGTTCAGTACTGTTACAACTATATTAAAATATCTCCCTCACCCCTCTCTCTCTCCCTCCCTAAAATCTTTGTTCTTGAGTATTAAAGTTAGGCAATAACTCTCTCTCTCTCTTGCAACATCATTATGCTAAATTTATGCATGTAAGGTTTGACTGTATCCCAGTATTCTAATCTCACACCCTCTAGAAAGCTTTTTGTTTTAAGGTGCATTGCATTTTTAAGTTTGATCTCACCTTACACCCCCCCCCCCCCCCCCCCACTCTCTCTGTCTCTGTCTGTCTGTCTGTCTGTCTCTCTCTCTGTTTCTCTGTCTGTCTGTCTGTCTGTCTCTTGCTCTCTCTTTCTCTCTCTCACTCACTCACTGTGAAAGCTTAATTAGCTACTTCCATATGGCTCCCGTTTTGTAATCTGTTTCTTTTGTACTTCATCTCCTTCCCCTGCATCCCCTCTTGTTATTCGCTTTTCGTTTTTTTTTCCGCTTTTTTTTCTTTCTTTCCCCCCTTTTTAATTTCAGTGTTTTATTATTACTGAGTTTTGTTGTACTGTTTGGTTGTGTTGTGTACTGTATCAAGGACAGGTTGCCCAAAAGGCATTTGTGCCTAAACCATCCTTGCATAATAAAGTTCAGTCAGTCAGTCTCTCTCTCTCTCTCTCTCTCTCTCTCTCTCTCTCTCTCTCTCCCTCTCTCTCTCTCTCTCTCTCTCATTCATTTATTTGTCTATTCTGAGATTCTCTATTCATTGTTGTTTTGAAACACTCAGACCCCCCCACCCCCTCCCCCCCTTCTTTCTCCCCCCATCCACCTCCCCGAAAAGAATTTAAAAAAGCTTTCTAGATGGTGTGAGATTAGAATACTGGGATACAGTCAAACTTTACATGCATAAATTTAGCATAATGATGTTGCAAGAGAGAGAGAGAGAGAGAGAGAGAGAGAGAGAGAGAGAGAGAGAGAGAGAGAGAGAAAACTCAAACTTTAATAGTAATACTCAAGGATAGTAGTGTTAGATCCATTTGGACCTATCTAACAGCCAGTCCTTGCTATACTACAAACACAAATAAACACAATACCACAAACAAATATTATAAGCAGAGAGAGAGAGAGCACATAGCAGAACTTCTGAAGTATGGGTGGATGTACTTTTGCCTACTCAGTTACTCACATACTCTTTACTGAGAGTTGGAGGGATAACGTGTTCCATACTAAAACACAAACTTTATGTTATATGATATAAATCTTTGCGGACATATTTTATGACCCCAGGCATATTTATGTTCATTGTGCACAGTTTTATGATTTTTGCCTGAGTAACTGGTTACACCAACCCAGAAATGTGTTTTGTATCTCAGAGATGAGAGATATAATATACAACCTGATGAGAGTTGAATTCTTTTCATACTTCTAGGGTTTCTGCGAAGAGGTAATCAAGACAAGGGTTTGAGGTATTACAATATATATCTATAAAGTTATACTTTATACATTCAGTACCTGCTATGTGGTAGAAGAGAGCAGTCCTGGTTTGCGAATGCCTTGTTACTAGGATTCTTTGTTTGGTCTTTGGAGGGGTGGGGAGAAGCATGGAGCAATAGACAGTTGAAAAGTAGATGACTATATGACTTTGGGGCGCACCAAAAAAACAAATTTGAATATAAAAAACATTTTTTTATTCTTTTTGTGGAGGTAGATGGGGGGGAGGGGGGGAGAAAGGGTGGTGGGAGGGGGGGGGGGGGGGGGGGGTTGTCTGAGTATTTCAAAACAACAACAAATAGAGAATCTCAGAATAGACAAATAAATGAATGAAATGACAAAAACTAAATTCAGCAGTGTTTTAAAAGGGGATGGGGGGGGGGGGGGGCAGGTTTATTTCAGTGTGTCATCTGCACTCCCTTCAAAGGAAAACAGCATAGTGGGCATAGTCTGCTTCTCTGCTGCACAAGACTGCACTTCTTTTCCTTTCACTCTCCGCCACAACTGTTCCCTCCCTGCCTTCAAACTATGATTATAGTCTGAAGACTGAGCTCTTCAAACAGTATTTTGACCACTATGGCAGTAACACTAATGCTAGGTTCTCTGCTGTGCAAATCTTGATTGATCTTCCATTTCCTCTCTGTTATAGCGCATGCTTCTCTCCTTGCCTTGAAAATTAGGCCTGAAAACTTTCCTTTTCAGTTCAGACTAGCATGTGGTGTGTGTGTGTGTGTGTGTGTGTGTGTGTGTGTGTGTGTGTGTGTGTGTGTGTGTGTGTGTGTTCTTTACTGGCATTGTGTGTGCATAAGCTTGCAATTCTATGAGTGTGTGTGTGTGTGCGCGCGCACGTGCATGTGTGCACATACATGTATGTTTCACTATGTTTTGTGTTCTGAACAAGTATGCTTACTAATTAATGTAATTTTTATGCCATTGCTTTTGATATATTTACTATTTACACACTGAATGTGTTTTTCTTTAATTGTAAAGCGCTTTTAGTTTGAGTTGTTGAAAGTGCTCTATAAATTCCCTATTAAAGTATTATTATTTATTATTTATTATTGAACCACTAAAGTGATTGCATGTGACTTTCAGAATCAATGACAATGTGTCTGTTTTGGTGTTTCCTCTCACCCTAATATAACCATACTGGTTGACTGGGCGTAAAACACCAACCTCCTTACTTACTGGTGTTTCCTATACTGTTGCATAATATATATTTAATAAACTGTGATAAATATCAAGCTTTGCATGACAGTAGTGTTTATGAAGGGAGTTGGGTTCCAGGAACACTGTCATACTACTTTCACTTACCATGACCATATGCCAGTTTTACAAACAGCTACAAAATATGAAAGATATATATATATATATCCACAAAAGTGGACATCAACGGTGTCAGTTATTTTGCAATTGTTTTCATTGCCTTTCCTAAATCATTGTGATTGTCTTACTTTTTTTGAAGAGAATATCAAGGTATTACATATGTCTAGGATTGGGTGTGCAGTATTGCTCCGTGAGTTCACACCCAGTCAACTTCAGTTTTTATGCTGAGGTGCACTACACTGATTGCACCATACTTCAGTTGTTTCTGTTGTTGTTTTCATAGATTAAATACCAGAGCAGATAGGCAGAGAGAGAGATAACTGAATTTTAACGCCCAGTCAACCATGGCGGTTGACACAACCTTCTCATACGTTTCTTCATCTGCGACCAGGAATACTAAAATGTCTGCTTTCCAATTCATTTAAAGTCACTCCCCCCCCCCCCCCCCCCCCGCACGCACACACACACACACACACACACACACACACACACACACACACACACACACACACACACACACACACACACACACCTCCCCCACATGCATTGATCTAGTTTATTTGCCATTTTATGACCGGTTTCACCCCTAACACTCTTCGTGAATGAAAGTGTGTTGTATATTATATATCAAGTCGCTTTGAACGAGCCAGCTCAAACACACATGTATATGTGAGCATTTTCACAGTCATTGTAGCAATCTCTGTTGAGTTTTACGGTCATACCAGTTATTATAACCATGGGTGTATCTGAAGGAATGACTGAGCATTTTTCGACGTAATATTGTTGCTATTATTTTGACTGTAACTGACAAAACGGTCACAAGCCAGGTCGGTGTAATATCACACACACACACGCACACACACACACACACAACACACACACACACACACACACACACACACACACACACACACACACACACACACACGCACGCACGCACAAAGAGAGAGAGAAGAGAGGAGAGAGAGAGAGAGAGAGAGAGAGAGAGAGAGAGAGAGCAGAAAATATGCACGTGCACTGACAATATTCATCAAACAAGTCGTGGCGGGGTACTTGGTTCGGGTCGTCGACAGGTCTAGTTTGCAATGAAATAGAAAGTCAAAGACGGAAGATCGCTGCCGATGTCGAAAGAACTGGGATACTACTCTACCCCCCCCCCCCCCCCCCAACCCCCACCCACCAACTCCAACCCTCCTTCCCCCCGACCTCCACCTCAGATGATTTTTTTTATGTAAACGAAAGTGTTGCCGAAGAGATTTTCCCCCGGCAGACTCATGGTGCTGATTTTTATTTTGTGTTTCGTAAATTTTGTCTATTCTTCGTTGTTTTAAAACAAGCGCTCAGCAAAACCAAACCAACAAACAACAACAACAAAAGCTGTCGTAACCAAACGGACACACAACGGACACAAAACAAAGCAAACGATCATTCATAAAATAAAATAAAAATGAGCAGATTCGCTACTGCTATATGTCACGTGTCTTATGATTTTGTTGGCCAGTTACGATCAACGCTGAAACGCTGTTGCTCTGGGCCTGTGTGATTCATAACCCATATTATGGGGAAAATGCATTTTCAGCCGACAATGGCACATTTCTCGCTACTCATTCTCTTTTTTCCCCCTCTGTCGCTGGCACTGTTCAGTGTTTTTGTTAGAAATACAATTTAGTGCTTCAGATTTTATGGACTGAATTTGCCATTGCGTTTCCAGTAAACAATTTGATCTTTCTGTGTGATCTACAGGGAGTGAATTGTGTTCAGTTCAGTCTGTGTAAACGACAGATTTATTGCTTTTGTTTTCTGAGGGTTTTCTTGGTTTGTTTGTTTTGTTGGGTTTTTATTTGTTTTGTTTTTGTTGTTGTGTCGTTTTTAGATTCCTTCCTGCACTAGGATTATTGAACGTCCAAAGAGTTGGCATTCAACAACACCAGGGTTCGAGTTAACCGGTATTTACCGGTTAAGATGAGCACATACCGGAACAGTCGGCCAAACGTACCGGCTGTTATTTATTCGACCGGTTCTCAACCCCCGAAGGGAGGCCGGGGATGTCTGATGTCCCACTCCTGTCTGGAATCTCAGGGCTGTCATTTGATTCCCCTTTCCTATCTCCTCTCTTATTTTTTTCTGCCTTTGTCTTCTTGCTCTTTTTGTCTCTGCCTAGTCCTCTTGCTCTTTCTGTCTTGTCATTTTTCTGCTAATGGTCCATTCTCCTGACTTTTTTCCAGAAAACTCTCAAATATTTTTCGTTAAGGGTTAGGCTTTTTTGTATGGCTCTTGTTGAGCAGCTAGGAGATGATAGTTGGTAGGGGTATGTGCAGTGCTGCCATATGGCACTGGTATTTGCCATTATGCATTTATATAACATTTTTTAATTTTATATTGCGTCTGTCCATTCTTTTTATATTTTTCTTTAACCTGGTATCAATAAATTAGACGGAATGGTCGGCGATACCAGCATGTCCTAGCCTTATGTGCTCTTTTAACAGGGGTAATATTAAAGGGACTAACTCTTCGAAAATTTGTGTCTTTGTGTGTGTCTGTTCTATTTTTTGTGAAGTGATTGGTTTTGTAGGTTGACTTGACAGAGGGTTGATATATACGTGGGAAGAGTTTGGAAATGTGTATTTGCTTATGACCTGAGTTTGACTGTCCTGAGGTGACCCTGTGTGGTTGACAGGACATTAAAATCCAATTACTACTACTACTACCGGTTCTCAAAAAAAGAAAGAAAAAAGAAGAAAAAAAGGCGCATGTGTGGCATGGTGTGTGTGTGGTGTATGTGTGTGTGGTGTGTGTGTGTGTTTCTCTCTCTCTCTCTCTCTCTCTCTCTCTCTCTCTCTCTCTCTCTCTCTCTCTCTCTCTCTCTCTCTCTCGCCACCTTATAGATGTCACACCGGTTTAAAAAATGTCTAGCGGGATCACTGTATTCGCTCAACCCGCTGTTAGTCTCAGGGACAAACATGTCTTGGTTTGAAAACTTTTACTCCAGATTTTCGCACATCGTTTATTACATTGTTGAATGTTGTATTATAAAATGTATTGAATGATTTATAAATGTTAATGACGATCCAGAAGGCAAATTTCTCTATATGTCCATTTGGATCGCTCACACACACACACACACACACACACACACACACACACACACACACACACACACACACACACACACACACACACAGAATCCCGCGTGCCACAGACATGCGGATGTTAAACTTAAAGGTCCTCAACCCCCGAAAGACGATTCCTAGCTATTGCTTGTAGAAACTCGACCAATAATAGAAGTGGCTTCGTCAGCTGGTATAGAGGAAACTGTGTGTGTGTGTGTGTGTGTGTGTGTGTGTGTGTGTGTGTGTGTGTGTGTGTGTGTGTGTGTGTGTGTGTGTGCCTATTACAAGTACAATATCCTGTGCAAGTAATTTCGTGTTGTATGAGACATTGATACCGAGTGTCGATACGGGAAGCAAACGATCGTGATGTGGGGCTTAACGCCCTCACATGTCGGGCTGACATGATAGGGACAAATGGGAAGCAAACAGCTTCAGAAATACTGTATATATTAGGTAACCCCATAAAATTCACGTGGTTGTACAGGCTATCATGTAACATGATCGTTATGTTGTGGAGAAGGCAGTGTCAGCGGAGAAACAGGTTCTGCACGTCCGATAGATCGTGTTACTGTGCTGTGTCACTGCACGGGGTTGACCCACAGCATACAAACTGCACGGGGTTGACCCATGCAAACTGCACGGGGGTGACCCACAGCATACAAACTGCACGGGGGTGACCCACAGCATACAAACTGCACGGGGTTGACCCACAGCATACAAACTGCACGGGGTTGACCCACTGCATACAAACTGCACGGGGGTGACCCATGCAGTTTGCATGGGGTTGACCCATGCAAACTGCACGGGGTTGACCATTGCAAACTGCACGGGGTTGACCCACAGCATACAAACTGCACGGGCTGACCCACAGCATACACATTGCACGCGGCTGACCCACAGCATGCAAACTGCACTGGGTTGACCCATGCAAACTGCACGGGGTTGACCCACAGCATACACACTGCACGAGGTTGACCCACAGCATGCAAACTGCACGGGGTTGACCCATGCAAACTGCACGGGGGTGACCCACAGCATACACACTGCACGAGGTTGACCCACAGCATACAAACTGCACGGGGGTGACCCACAGCATACAAACTGCACGGGGTTGACCCACAGCATACAAACTGCACGGGGTTGACCCACAGCATACAAACTGCAGGGGGGGGGGGGGGGCCCAATTGCATTGGGGTGGGGGTGGGACCCACACTGCTTGGGGGGGATAACAAACAAATTGCACGGAGATGGGGACGGGACATATATATAATACAAAGTGCACGAGAGAGGGGTGTTTTAGCATACAAAGTGGAGGAGGGAGGGGTATAGCATACAAAGTGGAGGAGGGAGGGGTATAGCATACAAACTGGAGGACGGAGGGGTATAGCATACAAACTGGAGGACGGAGGGAGGTAGCATACAAACTGGAGGACGGAGGAGGGGGGAGGTATAGCATAGAAACTGGAGATGGGGAGGGGTTTGGGGTGGCATACAAACTGGTGGAGGGAGGTGTATAACATACAAACTGGAAGAGGGAGGGGTATAGTATACAAACTGGAAGAAGGAGGGGGTATAGCATGCAAACTGGAGGAGGGAAGGGTAGAGCTTACAAACTGGAAGGGGGGGGGGGTATAGCATACACAAAGTGGAGGAGGGAGGGGTATAGCATACAAAGTGGAGGAGGGAGGGGTATAGCATACAAAGTGGAGGAGGGAGGGGTATAGCATACAAACGGGGGGAGGCAACGCATACAAACGCGCGGGGTGCACAGCATACAAATTCCACCGGTGGGGTGGGGATAGGGAAAGAGAAAGGTCCTACAGCATACAAACTGCATGGAGATAATATAAATTTACTTTTAGTAAGTAAGTAACTTGGTGTTTTACGCCCAGTCAACCCCGCTTTTAGACTGGAAACATAAAGACAGGATACGTACGTATCATAGTATGTTTTGGGTTTTAATTTATTAATTTATTCTTGTGTAGGAGCTGCAGTCAGACATCTGTCGTGTCTTAATCACCTTCATGCGTGGATGGACATAATTGTGACCTTCACCAGAGACCGCCATTGCATCCCATTTGTTTGCCTTTATGTCCCCAGCTCACCTCTCCTTTTTGATCTCCTCCCCCCCATCCGCCACACCCCTCCCTCCTCTCCCTCTCTGAATCCCCCCCCCCCTCTCCACCTTCTCCTCCCTCTCTCCGCCACACCCCCCCCTCCTCCCCCCTCTCTTTCCCTCTCTGTATCCCCCCCCCCCTCCACCTTGTCTCTCCCTCTCTTTCTCCGCCACCCCCCCTCCCTCCTCTCCCCTTCTCTCTCTTCCCCTCTCTCTTTCTCTCTGTATCTCCCCCCCCCTCCACCCTGTCTCTCCCTCTCTCCGCCATACACTCTCCCCCTCCCCCTCTCTCCCCCTCTCTCTTTCCCTCTCTGTATCTCTCCTCCCTCCCCCTGGCCTTCCACCCTTCTCCCTCTCCCTCCGCCATCCCCCTCCCTCCCCTCTCTCTTTTCCTCTCTGTATCTCCCCCCCTTCCTTTCCACCATGTCTCTCCCTCTCTCTCCGCCACACACCCTTCTCCCTCTCTCCATACTTTCTTTCCCTCTCTCTATCTCACCCCCTCCTTTCCACCATCTCTCTCCCACCGCCACACTCCTCCCCCTCTCCCCCCCCCCTTTCCCCCTTCTCCCTCTCTCTGTGTGCCACACAACCTCCCCGTCCCTTCTCCCCGCTCTCTTTTTCCCTCTCTGTCTCTCTATCCCCCCCCCCCCCCCCCCCCCCCCACCGCCCCACCTCCCTTTTCTCTTTGTCATCCTGACCCCTTTCCTCCAGTGCGTTTATTCATCGCCACCTCTGTTGTTCCTCTTTTCGTCATCTTCCTGTTGTTCCTCTTTTCGTCATCTTCCTGTTGTTCCTCTCTGTTGTTCCTCTTTTCGTCATCTTCCTGTTGTTCCTCTCTGTTGTTCCTCTTTTCTTCATCTTCCTGTTGTTCCTCTTTTCTTCATCTTCCTGTTGTTCCTCTCTATTGTTCCACTTTTCGTCATCTTCCTGTTGTTCCTCTCTATTGTTCCTCTTTTCGTCATCTTCCTGTTGTTCCTCTCTGTTGTTCCTCTTTTCTTCATCTTCCTGTTGTTCCTCTTTTCTTCATCTTCCTGTTGTTCCTCTCTATTGTTCCACTTTTCGTCATCTTCCTGTTGTTCCTCTCTATTGTTCCTCTTTTCGTCATCTTCCTGTTGTTCCTCTCTGTTGTTCATTTTCCTGTTGTTCCTCTCTATTGTTCCTCTTTTCGTCATCTTCCTGTTGTTCCTCTCTATTGTTCCTCTTTTCGTCATCTTCCTGTTGTTCCTCTCTGTTGTTCCTCTTTTCGTCATCTGCCTGTTCCTCTCTATTGTTCCTCTTTTCGTCATCTTCCTGGTGTTCCTCTCTATTGTTCCTCTTTTCGTCATCTGCCTGTTGTTCCTCTCTATTGTTCCTCTTTTCGTCATCTGCCTGTTGTTCCTCTCTATTGTTCCTCTTTTCGTCATCTGCCTGTTGTTCCTCTCTATTGTTCCTCTTTTCGTCATCTGCGTGTTGGGAACGGGTCCAGTGGAATGTTTCCTTCCTTTTCATGAATGACTGAAAGCGACAAAGCCATTGCCTTCATTGTTATCGGTTCACTTGCTGCTCTATAATTAAAAGTAAAATACATATTTTAAAAAATTCCGTAATTCGTGGGGTGATACGACTAAATCCATGTTGTGTTTGTTTTCACCATGTGCAGAAAAGTGACAAAGAAGAACATCGTGTCTGTGGAAAGGTGACCAAGTGCAATGAGACGAAACCGTTGTGGTTGGTGGTCTGTGCCCGACGCCCCTTGAGCTTGTCATGGTCGATGAAGCGTTGCAGCTGATCAGCCTGGAACATGTGAAGCGTGGCCGTAGATGTAGCAGTAGTCATGCATGGCCAGCAGTCTGCCTCATCCTTTCGTAACGGCACCAGCCCGTCAATGGGTAAAGGTAAGTGCAGGCGTCAGCCACGTCACACGTGTCGGGGGTCGTGTGTGTGTGTGTGTGTGTGTGTGTGTGTGTGTGTGTGTGTGTGTGTGTGACTGCGTGTGTGTGTCACTGTGTATGTGTGTGTCACTGCGTGTGTGTGTCACTGTGTGTGTGTCTCACTGTGTGTGTCTTACTCTGTATGTGTGTGTGTGTGTGTGTGTGTGTGTGTTGTGTGTGTGTGTGCGCGCGTGCGCGTGTTGGTCAGCCTGTCTATTGTTCCTCCTTTCGTCATCTTCCTGTTGTTCCTCTCTATTGTTCCTCTTTTCGTCATCTTCCTGTTGTTCCTCTCTATTGTTCCCCTGCATGTGTGAATTGTTGAGTAGTTACCGCCCTTGTTTTAGGCTGTTTTATTCATCCTTTCAGGAGGTCTTTTGAGGTCGTCATTTTTGTGAATTTTTCCAGGCCTGCAATTGTTGCATAATATATAACCATCACGTCAGGAATTAATATAGACGATTGATGTGGCCAATGTTGTGTCCCTTGTTCGATGTTTGACGTTGTTCGAGAGCTTTTCATTTTCGCCCTTCTTTTTCTTTAAACATTCAGGGTCAACCTGTTGACATTCACTGACGTATAATGGGGGTTGTGAGAGAAAGAGACCCAGAAACTTGAAAAGGGAATACAGAGAGAGAGAGAGAGAGAGAGAGAGAGAGAGAGAGAGAGAGAGAGAGAGAGAGGCTGGAGCTTTTAGTGGTTTAACACAGTCTTCACAATCAAGGTGTCAAGGGATTTTATATATATATATATATATATATATATTATATATATATATATATATATGAGTCAGCGATCTCTTGGGGATGATCACTCCACTCTTTAATGGTTCTGGTGAAGAATGCATTCAACATGTAGTCTGCCATGTAAGTGAATCTCTGGAAAGTCTTTGTGTGAGTTCGTCTGGGTCTTGCTGACCTCATTATACTGGAATCACAGGTCCGTCTGTCTATGTGTCCGGACTTCTCCGGAAGATAATTATTGTCCGAACTGTTCAACATTTTGTGACAAAGTTTTGGTGTGATCGAGCGGGAGTGTGACGCGATGCTATTATTACAGTTGTTCAGCAGGCCCTTGACACAAATATGCCAGCGTACACTTCACTGGCATCAGCTGTGTGATTTTTTTTTTAAAGCTAAATGTACATAATTATTGAGAGCAAATAGTACTGTTCAGTTCAACATTTTATTCATGTTGTGCCTAAGTTAATGTATTATATGTATGTGATCTCTCTCTCTCTCTCTCTCTCTCTCTCTCTCTCTCTCTCTCTCTCTCTCTCTCTCTCTCTCTCTCTCTCGCCCCCTCCCTCCCTCCCTCTCCCCCTCTCCCTCTTCCTCTGTGTGTGTGTGTGTGTGTGTGTGTGTGTGTGTGTGTGTGTGTGTGTGTGTGTGTGTGTGTGTGTGTGTGTGTTCTAACACTCTGTATGCACTTTTTCCTATTTTACAACAATTTATAATCCGTGGATCCTTACTTCATGAATGTTTGTCAGTCTTGTATTTTCTGTACGACTGATGTCGTTGCATCCATTCTAGGTGTGGTGACGTATTATTACTAATAAACACGCCTAGTGCGAAGCGGGTATATAATAATACCCTGATAATAACAGTGACTTGCATCAGCTTGGGTCGCAACAGGGGGGTATATTTCCACGCGAGGTGGCAAAGTTTGTTTGCTCTGTTGTTAATTCAATATCATTGAGGTTACCTTTGGTCATGGAGGCTGTTTGTTGGTCGTCTAAGTTGTGCGTGTTTGTCAACCCGTATCCTTTTTAAGTTATAGCTCTGTCGGACCGTCAGTAATAAATGAGATGACATTCCTGTATGATTGCAATCAACCCCTGGTCTCCAGAGAGCGCAGAAGCTATGCTTTGTTTTCGCTCTTCCGACAACCTCTGTAGATTATTATGTATTTCAGATTGCATCAGCCTGCATATGTGTCCCCTCGTGTGGCCTGGATTGTTGACCTGTTAAAATGTGGCTGGTTTCCTACGCTCTGGACAAACATTTCTAGATGTTTTCTAAGGGTGGAGGTTAATGCATTGCTTCAGTTTTTTTGTTTTTTGTTTTGTTTTTATTTTGTTTTTAAATGTGTAAAGTGTATCATGATTGCTGATTGTTGACTGGCTAGACTGACATGGTGCTGTGGTGTTTGCTGTTGTTTCTGTTTATTTTCACTTTGTCGTTGTTCAGAAGTTTTATTGTGTTCGCCTTGGTATGGTCCTCGAGCAGTAAAACAAATAAATAAATAAATAAATAAATAAGCAAGAACTTACCCTGAATTATCATCCGTCGAAGAACTGGCCTTTCAGTGTAGCGGCGACCGAGAAGAGGAAGAATCTTCCGTCGTCTCGATAATTTGGATGGAACAGTTTCGTGTTCGGATTATTGTTCCTCCGTGCACGGTTTGAATCTGACGGAATGGTCCAAGCCAGTCAGTCCCACAAAACGAAACGTTGACAATGAAACGATGACGGTGACTGAGAAACTGCTTGATGGAGAATATGCAGAGGGAAGCTGGGAACAGGGCTAGTGTAACCATGCTGTGGAGAGGTCGTAAGGAATGGATGGGGTGTTTGTGCATGGGCGAGTCCAGGTTTCGCGTTAACCGGTAATTTCCAGTATTTTACCGGTTAGGATGAGTGTATACCGGAATAAAAAATCAACGATCTGTCAGACGTACCGGCAGTTATCTTGTTCGACCGGTTCTCAAAAAGCAACAACAAATAAGAGAGAGAGAGAGGAGGTGTGTGTGTGTGTGTGTGTGTGTGTGTGTGTGTGTGTGTGTGTGTGTGTGTGTGTGTGTGTGTGACTGTGTGTGTGTGTGTGTGTGTGTGTGTGTGTGTGTTGATGTGTGTGTGTGATGTGTTGTGTGTTTGTGTCATATATTGTAGTTTGTGTGTGTGTGTGTGTGTGTGTGTGTGTGTGTGTGTGTGTGTGTTAGTATAGTTGTTGTGTAGATCTAGAAGTAGAAGCAGCGGTAGCAATGCTACATTTGGTACAGAAGCAGTCTGCCATGACATTTGTTCTCTCTCTCTCTCTCTCTCTCTCTCTCTCTCTCTCTCTCTCTCTCTCTCTCTCTCTCTCTCTCTCTCTCTTTTGTTTCTTCTTTTCTTTCCTTCTTTTTTCATTTTCTCCTCCCGTGAAGAAACTTTTCCTGCATGTGGTTTGCACATGAACACGTGCCGGGTGGCTGGCTGGCTATCAGTTACAAGGATTCGGTTTCACACAGAGAGGTGCGGTGCGCCATTTCAGACCGTTTCATGTCCCCTCAGACACGCACGGCAGCAACTCGTGTGGCGGCTGAAACCAAATCCTGAAATCCGCAGATGTCGTTGCCAGTAGAACTGCCAGTGAGTGAATGTTTTTGTCTTTGAATACCCAGTTCTATGGGCCTTTTTTCCCTTTTGGACCTGGAGGGTGGGTGGACGTGTGTAGGGGGTGAGGGGGGCAGGGAGGGGGCGGGCGGAGAGGAAGGAAATCAAGTTCAATAAACACACACACACACACACACACACAAACACACGCGCTTTTATGTTATATATCTGTGTGCATGTTTGTCTGCCTCCAAGACCACTTCAGTCCCCAACATTGTGTGCTTGAAGTGTTTTAGGTTAAACGGGATTGGCGTACATGTACTAATGCCTAGCTCTCTCTCTCGCCCTCTCTCTCTTTCTACACACACACACACACACACACACACACACACACACACACACACACACACACACACACACACACCAATCCTGTACACCAGTGTATATATATATATATAGAGAGAGAGAGGGCGGTGGTGGTAAAACAAGCAGGTAATTGAGAGAAAATAAATCTGAAACAGAATGACTGCTAGCGTTCTGAAACAAAAATACGTCCGTGCCATAATAAATAAGCGTTCTTCTGAACCTTTTTGTGTTTGAAGCAAGTAATTGATTCTTAAGTCAGGTTATGGAAGGTGTGGAAGACCTTAAGCCGAGTAAATCCAGAAGAGAAGAAGAGCAGAAAATCCCACTCCATTCGTAAAGAACCTGCTGCGTGCACCAGACCCTCGGATCCGAATCAGACCTTCGCTCACCCACTGCTAAACAGGGAGTATAGGGATGAACAGAATCTGATGCCGGTGATGACCATTGTATATGGTGATAGATGAGGAAGAAGACCGAGGAGGGGGAAGATGAAGGGGATTATTGCAGCTCTCTTTCTCCCCGCATTGACAATGATTGCTTGTAAATAAACATAATGTTTCTTCTGTAGCCGTTTTATAATTGTTACAATACGAGTTAGTCAGTTCTTGGCTTGTAGCTGTTTTATATTTGTTACACGTTAGTCAGTTCTTGGCTTGTAGCTGTTTCATAATTGTTACAAGTTAGTCAGTTCTTAGCTTGTATAGCTGTTTTATAATTGTTACAATACGAGTTAGTCAGTTCTTGGCTTGTAGCTGTTTTATAATTGTTACAAGTTAGTCAGTTCTTGGCTTGTAGCTGTTTCATAATTGTTACAAGTTAGTCAGTTCTTAGCTTGTATAGCTGTTTTATAGTTGTTACAATACAAGTTAGTCAGTTCTTAGCTTGTATAGCTGTTTTATAATTGTTACAATACAAGTTAGTCAATCCTTGGCTTGTAGCTGTTTTATAATTGTTACAAGTTAGTCAGTTCTTAGCTTGTATAGCTGTTTTATAATTGTTACAATACAAGTTAGTCAGTTCTTAGCTTGTATAGCTGTTTTATAATTGTTACAGTGCGAGTTAGTCAGTTCTTGGCTTGTATAGCTGTTTTATAATTGTTACAATGCAGGTTAGTCAGTTCTTGGCTTTCAGTGTGTCCTCAACCGCACAGCGTCACCTCAGGACTACTAACACAAGCTCACAACGACACAGTGATAACGACACGGTCCATCTACATGGAATGACCTTCCTTCCCCCCTCCTCTCCGACAGAAACCCTCTCAGGGCTCATTCAAATGTAACCTAAAAATAGTTCTTTTCCCCAAACTGTAAGCAGCCATGGTTTCTGTTCCATGCTGCTGTCTTCATCCGTCTGGAGTCTGTGTTTGCTGCCCGTTTTAAGCTGTGTAAATTTAGCTTTGTATAGTCAGAATGCTCGTGTGTGCGAGTGCCTGTGTGTGTGTGTGTGTGTGTGTGTGTGTGTGTGTGTGTGTGTGTGTGTGTGTGTGTGTGTGTGTGTGCGCGCGCGCGCGTGTGTTTGTGTCAGTGTGTGTGTGTGTGTGTGTGTGTGTGTGCTTAGAATAGTCTCTATGGACAACATTTTGCGCTTTACAAATACTTTAATTGTTATTATTAATCTCAGTATGAAGACGGCACTTTTCTCTCCCACCCCCCTCCCCTTCCCTCCTCTCCCGCCCCCTCCTCCACACGCCCCTCCCCTCCCCCACACTTCCCTCCCCTCCCCCACACTCCCCTCCCCTCCCCCATTACCACTCTTCCCCGGCCATCCCGTCCAGCCCTGTCCACGCGATCGGTTTGTACCCGTTCTGGGAGATGATCGATACTATTCCGACGTGTTACAGCTTTGTTTGTTTGGTAGTTAAATGTTTAAATGTACCTTTTCTACCCCCTGTTATGCGTGTATGTGTGAATGGGCCTAGTGCTGGCACTGTGGCTTATTGTGGACTAATATGGTTTGTCGTTTTGTATATATAAATTGTAATATACCAGTTTTAATGCGTACACATTTTTAACATCTACTGTGTGATAACAGAGTATGTCTCGTCCTGATATAACCGTAACCTAACGGTTGAGTGGGCGTACAACACCGAGTTACTACTACTGCTGCTACTACTACTACTGCTGCTGCTGCTGCTGCTGCTGTCGTTGTGAAGGTGTGACAGTGATGAAGAATGAACCAACCAACACCCAGATACATTCCTTGTGCTTTTAGTTTTATTTGCCGAGAGTAAAATGTCTGTGTGTGTGCGTGCGTGAGTGCGTGCGTGTTGAGTGTGTGTTGAGTGTGTGTGTGTTGTGTTGTGTTGTGTGTGTGTGTGTGTGCGTGATTTGTGCGTGCGTGCGTGCGTGCGTGTGTGTGTGTGTGCCACTTTCCACAGTAGCAGTGTGGGCCTTTAACTGCAGGAGATGGATGCAAGACGGGTCAGATGCGTTGGCAGGTGGGGATGAGGGTGGTGGTGGTGGTGCGGGGGCGTGTGGATGGGGCGGGGGGGGGGGGGGGGGGGGGGAGGTAGGCGGAAAATCACTGGCTGCGAACACAGATCACATGCACAGTGTATGGAAACCAGGTAGAAGGTTCTATGGACATAGAAATACCGGGGAAACAAAATCAATGGCCTGGATTGATAATTCGCTGGATCACGTTCTCGTGGACAACAGCTGCGTCGGGAATAGCTCAGAAAGCGTTCAGTTCCACGCGGCCGGAGCAGCGACAAGAGATGTAATGGAAAAGTTTTAGATAAGAGTTTCAAAAACAAGTTTAGGAAAACATCGTTCTTTATTTTTAAAACCTTAACTCTTTCCGAGCAACAGGACTGGCCGATGTCCTTCGATCAAAGCTGTCCAGTGGCTTTACATCCTGATTGCTGTTCTGGTCTGCGGAATTAAGAATATTGAGTAAATGTTTACGCGGAGCTGAAGATGCTCAGGAGAGTGCGCAGACTTAAAGATGCTCTGTTGGATGTGTACGCGGATAAACGTCCTGATGTAACCTGCGTGGTTGTACCCATCAGTTAAGGCGGTATTGGAGATTCTTATTAGAATCTTTACGCGAATGTCAGTTGCTTAATCAGAATTCAGTATGCCCCATACATTGTTTTCGCGCAATTAAAGATGCTCAGTGGATTGTTTTTGCAGAGTTAAATATGCGCAGTAGAGTATGTTTTGCAGAATACAGCAGCTTGGTAGTTGGTAGACTGCTTTTGCAGAATTGAAAATGTTTTGTAGAGTAAGTATCCAAACATCATTGTAAAAACATTAACTACCCAAACGTCACTGTAAAAGATGCTTTGTAGAGTAAGTATATACCCAAACGTCGGTGTAAAAACATTAACTACCCAGACGTCACTGTAAAAGATGTTTTGTAGTCTAATTACACAAATGTGAGTGTAAAAAAAAAAGATTACCCAAGTGTCACTGTAAAAGATATTTTGTAGATTACCCAAACATCAGTGTAAAAACATAAATCACCTAAACGTGATTGTAAAAACATGAATCACCCAAACGTCACTTTAAAATATTAATTACTCAAACGTCACTGTAAAACATTAATTACCCAAACGTCACTGTAAAACATTAATTACCCAAACGTCCCTGTAAAAAGATTAATAACACAAACGTCACTGTAAAATATTGATTACCCAAACGTCCCAGTAAAACATTAATTACCCAAACGTCAGTATAAAACATTAATTACTCAAACGTCGCTGTAAAACATTAATTGCCCAAACCACTGTAAAAGATTAATTATCCAAACTTCAGTGTAAAACATTCATTACCCAAACGTCAATATAAAAACTGTCAACTGCCTCTTTACCATGCTTCTCTTAGGGTAAGGGAAGCAACTCACACTCTGCTGAGTACTATGCTAACGTCAGCCAGTTGATTAGGTTCAACATTAGTGCATGATTATTTGACTCGTCCCTAATAAGCCTTGTGGTTTTTGTGGACGTTAAGCACCATGTTCTTATGATGATTTGGTGATTTTATCCGTTGATGAAGGGGAAAGGGAAAACAGTATCACTACAGATCGAGACACCGTTTTCAGTGATGCGTGTGTTTTTTCTTTCCCCCTTACTACCTGGAATATCAGGGCTGTCATTTGATTCCACTTTTCCATCTTCCTTCTTCTTCTACTGCCTAGTCCCGCAGCTCTTTTGGTCTGATAATTCTTCTGCTTATGGCCCGTTTTCCTGACTTTTTCCTGAAAAACTTACACTTTTTTGCTGGAACCCCCCCCCCCCCCTACCCCCATCCCCTCCTTGCCAAAATCTGGCTGAAAATATTAGTATACAAGAACGCAAAGCCACTATAAGTGCCAGTGTCCATGGAAATATATAATTCAGAAATAGCAGATATAGATAAAATATATGCCTGGTGACTGTTTTGCTGTTTTGACTTGGCTGTGTATGCCGTTGACTTTGTGTCTAGAACTGTAAGCCAGCGTAGTTTACTTGTGATCTGGCCATTTGAGTCCGGAACTGGAGCTGGTTTTTATTGTTGGCGTTTTTCTGCCTGAGGTGACCCTCTGCTCTTCAGAGGACGTTAAAATCCGAGAACTAACCAGCTACACCGTACTTATGTAGTCATACACTCCAGACGGAGAATGTGAGCTTGTGCAATAATCGGCGTGTGTCTGTGAAAAGTGGACGGGGAGAAATAATAGTCTGAATGGCACACCATGCAACGAGCTTATAAATGGCCGCGACCGAAAGACGCACTACAGACTATTGTCGCTGCGTGCCTGGCGTTTTGTGTGTCAGGGTATAGTGTGAGCAGGTAGGCAGACCCCTATGGACTCAGGCGGATGTATACTGTGTATTATACATACACATAAATGTGAAGATCACCTTCGTGCTGGTTTACGTGGGATTAGACTGCGCCATGAAATGTGGCACCGTTCGTGACGGTAGTAACAGGAGAATGTGTCCCGGCTGTGCCTGGGGCATGGAGAGAGAGAAACGAGAGATGGAAAAGGCTTCTTTATGTCGTCTCCTCACGGAAAGGCCGGGGTTGTTTCCCCCTGGGGTCGATTTGTGTGTATGACTTCGCTAGTGCTCGCAGCGCTTCAGTCTGTAGACTCCGTACACAGAGGGAGTTAGTTACTTCTTCTTCGCTTTTCATTCAAAGTCTTTTCGCATAAGTGATATTAGACTGATCTTACAGTTGTCATGCTAACGACGTGTGTCAGCAAGCTGCACCAATAGCAGTAACAAGAAATGTATCCCCCGCCCCTCCCCACCAGCATAATTATG
>JABMCL010001456.1:1065000-1067500 GCA_018857735.1 Alviniconcha marisindica | reverse complement strand
GTTGTTTTGATAACAGCCTGTAACTGTTCGATAACTCTCTACACGGAGTTTGCCGAGTATTCAATCGGCTCAACTCGGCTTCTGCAATGGTTCAGAGGGCACACGAACTACAAAAGTAATGGCCTGACCCGATTTGGATTTAGGTCAACGGGCAACTTCCGAAGAGCGTCAAATGCAGAGGGTCATCTCAGGACGAACGGGGGGAAAAAATTGATCAAAAACAAAACAAACAAAAAATACACTCAACATGATGCATGTTTAGCTGCCTGCTTAATAGTAGTGCATGCGTGTGCGCAGTTCTTAATGTTACGAGTTGCAATGGGCTATGAACGCCGTGAGCCAAAATGCAAATTATGAACCTTTGATTTAGGTGAAAACAGCTATAGTGACGCAAGGAGGTTCACGTCAATGAATAACACAAAGGACGAGTTAGAGATACGATTTCTTTAATCCTCGTGCAAAAAGAAGAAAAGCACACACACACACGCACACGCACGCACACACACACACACACACACACACACCACACACACACACATACATACATACAACACACACACACACACACACACACACACACACACACACACACACCTCTCTCTCTCTCTCTCTCTCTCTCTCTCTCTCTCTCTCTCTCTCTCTCCTCTCTCTCTCTCTCTCTCTCTCTCTCTCTCTCTCACCAAAAAAAGAAAAAAGAAAACAAGAGGAAAAAACACTTACGTGAAACTGCTGGATGGGTCCATCTGGACTATGTGACACTGATGTCGCCACGTTTTATTCTCTGATACTGTTTTCCTGGTTGTCTCTACGCAGCTTTGAGAATTCCATAACACTGGAACAGTCAGTTTCTTTGGCAGTGTCGGGTGGTGGCCTGATACTGGCACTCTGCGTGATAGCTAACATAGTCACGTGGTGTCAACACATCGCCCAGGTGTTCCTCTCAATCATACTGTGTGTGTGTACTGTAACACTGCATCTGAGTGTGACCTCATACAACAAAACTCTCGCTCGATGAGCCCAGCTTTTACTTTTGCAAGCTGTATATATGTATATGCAAACAGCTGCTACAATGAATCTTTTTTCTTGTTTTTTACCTCCACAGCCAAACTGCCCTGGCAAACTGCAAAAGATTTGATGTCAGAGTTTGCTGCGAGATGCACATTGAAATAGTCCCACTGAAGGAATGGTCTGTTACCACCTTGCTGTGAACAGACATCAGATAAAACAATTGACTGAGGACTGACGGAAAGCAGGCTTTTCCGCGCTGAAGTGATCCTCGGTTTCATCACAGATACAGCTGTAACCTTTTTTTTTTTTCTTCAGATTGAAAATACAGTGTGAGGTTTTGAACTTGCAGCTTCTCGTTTTGTTTGTTCGAGAAGGTGCTGGCTGTCGTTCGTGAGGTTAATGGGACAAAAATCAGAAACAAGAATCACTGCTAGCGTTCTAAAACAAGATCCAAACTGAAGGAATGGTCTGTTATCACCTTGCTGTGAACAGACATAAAATAAAAAACCATTAAGTACTGACGGACAGCGGTCTTTAATGGGACAGTCGTTCCTATGAAACATTAACTGATTGAGTACTGACGGAAAGCAGTCTTTATTGGGACAGTCGTTCCAATGAAAACCAAGAAGTATACAGTGCATGCCCTCTTGCAGTCCTCTTCCGCCAGTAACTTTGTAGTCCTACCAGTTCTGGGAGTTGCGATGTGGACCAGAGCCTATTAGTAAGTAAGTAAGCATGGTGCTTAACGTCCACAGAAACCATGAGGCTTATTAGGGACAGGGAGAAGGGGGTATGGAGGTGGGGAGAGGGAGATTGTGTACCTATCGCTACACAGTCACCACCAGAATGACTCCTGCATTAAGATGGGCAGCGATGACAGCCTTTTAATGTTTCAGTAGGAAGTGATGGACAAAGTCACAAGACAATGTCCACAAACCACAACCTTTTTGAAGAGGAAGGAGAGCCGAAGCGGTATCGAACCGAGGTCCTTCCGCTTACCAGCCTAACGCCTTACCGCTAGGCCAAACCGGCCCACAACCAGAGCCTGTTGTACTTTTCTCTCTTGGTGGAGCGCTTGCCCTCATGCGGCGTGGGGTCAGCCTGTGTTGGCTTGCAGAGTCGATTAAGAACGACTCCATCACAGCAGGTGTTTTGGACAAAGCTAGTGGTGGATAAAGACACCGTGGTCCTGCACGCTTGAAAAGCACGCCCATCGATCTATACATGCAGGGTGCATCGTAAAGTTGTTGGACAGGTTGGTTGTTTGCGCAGCTCTGAGGTCAGTCGGTCCACGGGGCTACATGCATGGCCATCACTCTGACTCGCCATCACTCTGGCTCGCCATCACTCTGACTCGCCATCACTCTGGCTCGCCATCACTCTGGCTCGCCATCACTCTGGCTCGCCATCACTCTGGCTCGCCATCACTCTGGCTCACCATCACTCTGGCTCGCCATCACTCTGGCTCGCTACGCCATCACTCTGACTCGCC
>JABMCL010001456.1:1000000-1060000 GCA_018857735.1 Alviniconcha marisindica | reverse complement strand
CATACGTGCATGCATACATACATACATACCAAGGAAGTTTATTTTCTGAATAGCCAACGCGCTCGCCACTGCCACCACCGCCTTATCCTCTATATACATACATACATACATACATACATACATACATACATACATACATACATACATACATACATACATACAGCCACACATACATACACACACACACACACACACACACACACACACACACACACACACACACACACACACACACACACACACATACATACATACATACATACATGGTCACTAACTACACCAACACACACGCACCACGCACACAGAGTGAACGATGCAGCAGCCAGAGGAACTGACCAGCGTAACTCTAGTACGCCCGCGAGCAATCAACACGCACACCTCACTCGCAGGAGTTCCAAAGGCCAGGCAGAGAGCAAGCAGTCCCTGCTGAATGCAAGTGGGTTTGTCCAACAGACGCCTGGCCGAACAGACCACGAGTGCTCACAGGCACAGCGCCAGGGAACCTTATGTAATAGGTGGCCGACGTTGGACCTCACATGACCTCTGCCACCGGTGGCCGACCGGCACAACAACTCAGTCACAGCAGTAGCATAGTCGGGAGTGCGCTCGCCGAGCATGCATGCGCTCGCTCTGTGTGGTCCGCGTGTGTGAGGGAGTGTTCGTGAGTGTGTGTGTGTGTGTGTGTGTGTGTGTGTGGTGTGTGTGCAACTGCAGTGGTGGTGTGCGTACATGTGTGACAGCTTCAGTGCCTTGGTTGGTGCTTGCTTCTCGGAGTGAACCGCTCACTGCTACTTTTTTCTGCTAACGGCAATAGCCACCAACCATCAACTACTACTACCATCTCTACCACCGACCACCACTGAGCACCACCGACACTGCTACTGCCACCACCACCGCCTTACCTTGCTACCGTATCGACTGTCGTGACGACGTGGTGTTTGTCAGTGTGTTTCGAATCTTCCGGTCTGGATTGTGACGCAGTTTCGCCGCCTTGTGGTCGTGCGTACACTCCGGGGCGCGACCGGCGCCTCGCTGTGTTGTAGAGACAGAAATCTCCACCACGCGTTGCCAGTTTTTCCACATCGCTTCTTCTTCTTCTTCTTCTTCTTTCTTTTCCGCATCACCTTTTTTTCAAGGGGTCAATTGTTTTCTTCTGCTTTAGCGTCTTCTTCTTTTTCTTTTCTTCTTTTTTAATATCTGTTTTTCTTCTTCTTCTTCTTCTTCTTCTTCTTCTTCTTCTTCTTCTTTTTTAATACATTTCTTTTATATATTTTTTTAATTAGCGAGCAGCTGTAAAGATGTGAAGTTTCTATGTGTGTGTTTTGTCAGACGGCCCGGAGTGGGACTGGTAGTTGATGAGTAAGAACAAACGTTTCAAGCAAATATTTTTCACTTGAAATAAAAAGGTTCGTGAACTTTATGGCAAGAGGAATAGTAAAACTGTTCATTATCATCCGAGTTTATACCAAATAGGAATTACAGTGTTAGTTGTGGATTTACTGTAATCTCCACCGACAAAAATAGTGTTAGATGCGGAATTTCGGTAATCCCCTATAACAGTAAAAGTATATGCCTGAGAATGACGGAACTATTCCAGTCGTAGGTGTCTGTCGTTCACGGGCGTTTTGTAGGCGTTTATTGTGCATTATTTTGCACTGGAAGTGACAACACTGCCGACTGTTCTCGACTTACCTGTTTCTCTTTCCGCTACCTTCTGTTCAAGATTTACCTGTTTTATTTTTCCACTACCTTCTGTTCAAGATTGACCTGTTTCATCTCTCCACAGCCTTCTGTTCAAGATTTACCTGTTTCATCTCCGCACTGCCTTCTGTTCAAGATTGACCTGTTTCACCTCTCCACTACCTTCTGTTCAAGATTGACCTGTTTTATCATCCCACTACTTTCTGTTCAAGATTTACCTGTTTCATCTCTTCATTACCTACTGTCCAAGATTTACCTGTTTCATCTTTCCACAACCTTCTGTTCAAGATTTACCTGTTTCATCTCTGCTAACTTCTGTTCAAGATTTATCCGTTTCATCTCTCCATTACCTACTGTCCAAGATTTACCTGTTTCATCTTTCCACTACCTTCTGTTCAAGATTTACCTGTTTCATCTGTCTACTAACTTTTGTTCAAGATTTACCTGTTCCATCTTCCTATTGCCTTGTGTTCAAGATTTGCAGTTACATCTTCGCAATACTGACTGTTCAAGATTTATCTGTTCCGTCTTCCCACTACCTTCTGTTCAAGATTTACCTGTTTCATCTTCCCATTACATTCTGTTCCAGATTTACCTGTTTCATCTTTCCATTACTTTCTGTACAAATGTACCTGTTTCATCTTCCCTCCACTGTACTCATCAGTACGTGGCGATGAAGAATGAACGGACATAATGTTATACAGCACGTCTTTGTCAGTTCAGTCGGACAGTTCCGGTCAGCAGAAAAGCATGTAAAAGCTGTGGTCTGCCCTACTCTAGTCTTAACCCTTTCCCTGCCCGTAGCACGTCATATGACGTCATAGGAAGTGTTTCCCACTTGATTAACTTTGATGTCACATGACGTCCTGCTTGCATTCAGACTTCTTCTTTTTTTTTGCGAATTTTCGTGTGGAGCAAACGTCTCCAAATGAACATTTCTGGCTCGCTAAACCCCCTCCTCAGAGAAATCTCCGAAGGAATCAGAACCCGCAATACAACGTCTTCGGCAGGAACTGAAAGGGTTAAAAGAGAAAACCTTTGACGGTATCGGATTCACAACAGAGGGGACCTTTCATTTCTGCATCCGCAGTACCCAACCCCGGGAATCAGCGGGTTGCTAAGCAGTTTTGACCACGCATCTTTCAAAACTCCTCCGCGCGGACCTGCCTTGACCGTGTTAGTTTTAGTGGTCTGAACACACAGCGTGCCCTCGCGGACTGTCGGCGGAGACATTGAACAGGACAGAGAGAGAGGGAGGGCAATACCCTTCAGGCGCAGGACAGACCTGGTCGTGATCTACACCAATCAGACGCCACGGACTGTCCTTGTGACTCAGTGACTGGCTCGGCCTGTCGCGCGGGTGGCCTCCCCGCAGCAGCAAACGGCGCAACAACAGCTGATCCGGAGTTACACGAAGCACACGTGTGTCTGTCTGTCTGTAAGTCCTGCAAGTTGCACGGCCGGACCAAACACCGAGCAAGCTCCGTGGGGCTCTGTGCTGTGCTGGTGGTTTGCTGCTGGCTCTCGCCGGTTTCTCTGACGTGGTCAGGTAGAAAGTTGGGAGTTGGATTTACACGTCCGGTCAGCCGCACGGGGTCGCCTCAAGACGAAACATTGACGTGGGGCCGACGATACACTACTGCTGGTCCGGTGCAGAGAGTAATGATTGGCCCTGTCCTGTGTGGTATGGAGCTCGGATAGTGATTGAGAACGTGGACCTAGGTTCGAATCGGTTTGGGCTTCACCCCACTCCCAGAACACAGACCTAGGTTCGAATCGGTTTGGGCTTCACCCCACTCCCAGAACACAGACCTAGGTTCGAATCGGTTCGGGTTTCACCCCACTCCCACCCCAAACAGCCCCTATAGCCCCACTTTTTTACTTCTTTGAAAGGTTGTGCGATTTACTATGGGCATTGTACTGCCTTGTTGCTTTCCCTACCACAGTGAAAGAAACCGCCAAAAGGCTGTCATCGCTGCCTATAATCTTAATGAAGATTCATTCGGACAGGTAACTGTTGTAGTTGAGCTCATCGCCTATATGCAGAAAACTTGTTGAGGAGTCCGTAACTATTTATTGTATCTTTATTTTGTCTTGAATAGATTCTGATTTAAACAAACAGCTATAGTAAGGACACATTTTATTATCTCTCTCAAACTGGAAAAAGAGAAGCACCTTGCATGGTTGGCCTACGGCTAGGGATTGTGCCAGGCGGGTTCATTCACCGTCCTTCTTCCGCAAATGTCTTCCAGCTTAAAGCGGCGTGTGTCATGAAGAGTGAGTCGGGCTGTTACTTGCGTTTGATGAATGATTTCGCCCTGGTGTGGTTTCATGGTTGACTGAGCGTTAAATATGCACTAATCATTTAGTCTGGACTCGTTTCATCACCAAACCATTACGTATTCATAATGATGATAACAAATTTTATTTATAATGCGCCTGTCCCAGTTCTAAAAACGAGCTCTAAGCATAGCACAGCTTCACATATTAGACTCATAATACATCGGTAAGAAACACATGCATTAAAAACGGGATCTAGGTTATGCGATTGCATCTGACAGGACAAAGATTATGGCCAACTGATTAAAAAAGGTTTCATCACCAAACCATAAGGTGACAGTTTCATCACCAAACCATAAGGTGACAGTTTCATCACCAAACCATAAGGTGGCAACAATTTGGACCGAAGATTGCTGACTGCCAGCGTTAAGTGACCCCTGCAAAATGCACTGTGTTGTACTGTCCTATTTTTAATAATTACAGTAATGATAATTCCTCAAGCGATAAAGTGTTCAAAACAGCGAACAATACAGACAGAATACAGCGTGGCTAGTACCGTGATAAAAGTAATTATGAACGCAGAGCTTGACAGTTATGCCCAAAGTGTCTGTGTATGTGTGTACTAGAGGTAGTGTTCGTCGAAATGTCCAGAGGCGTGTTCGGATTCGATAGGGGTGGACCTTGGATCGCGGCTAACATAGGACAAACTAAACGTCATCAAACGTAACTAACCCGTTACATTCCTTCTGTTCGAATGCGCGCGTGTGTGTGTGTGTGTGTGTGTGTGTGTGTGTGTGTGTGTGTGTGTGTGTGTATTGTGAGAGAGAGAGAGAGAGAGAGAGACAGAGAGAGAGAGACAGAGGCAACAAGAATGTCATGGGCTCAAACAAACATAATAATTATGTGATGTTAGTTGGTTTTCTAAAACTGTTGTTTCCAAGACCAGCTTCCATAGTGAACATTTGACGAGTTAAAAAAAAGAAGAAAAAAAGAAAGAAAAAAAGGTCTTCATTAAAGTATAATAGATGTGCTTTAAATACATTAATTTTGTCTAGGGGAAGAAAAACGTGTCGAGTTTGTTTTGTTAATCATGTGTACATGACCGTGAACGCTGATTTGGAACTCCAGGTAAATGACATACATGACCCGTACTTTCTATTGTCGATTGTCATTGATAAAGTAACGATAATTATCGTCTAGGTATCTACAATGAAAGAGAACATTGAGAACCGATAATTTTGATTCTGAAGTTTATGGCCTTGACCCAAAAGTGTCCATAGCTGATTAAAACCTGAGAGAGCTGCGTGGGTAGGTGCGTTGGGTGGTGGTGGTAGTAGAGGGAGGGGTGCAATTTTTAAAACTGCCGCCCTTGAAATATAAGAGTGTATAATCTTTTCTTGCTTGCTTGGATAAGAACACGGAAATCCTATCTTGTATAAACTGTTAATCCCAGCTGTGACTTGGGAATTTGAGGTGTTGCCGAGTACTGTGGGATCGATAACTTTCGGTTCAAATCCAGTTGCGGTCTGACAAGACACCACACTAAAAAGAAAATATGTTTTCTACATTTTGAAAAAAAAAAAAAAAAAAAAAAAGGGAAGAAAGGAAAATCACGTCGTCCTATCACAATTATCAAGGCTCAGAATTCAATTTCATGCTGCTTATCGCTACTCTCTATTGCAGAAGGAACTCAGTATTTCGTGGGGGGGGGGGGGGGGGGACGTCTGGGTTGTGCAGTAGTTGTGCAAAGTTCAAATACATCCTTCTACCTAAAATAAATAAATAAACAGATGACTAAACAGATTAATTTCCCCAGAGAAGAGAATGGCCCAGTCAAGTCCTGGGTATTGACAGTCTTCGTGAAGGAAACGTCGTTCTACGCCGAAATAACGGTGTTCTAAGCTAATTGCAAAGTAACTGTGTTCTCAGCTAATTACCCGTGACATTACGAGCTGGCTGCAAACACCGTCAACCCATACATAGTCCCCAGGGGCACAGAAACGCTGTGGTGGTCTCGTGAGGTTCGGCTCTGAAAAGTGTATAGTGACGTACCCACGACCTCCAACCTTAACGCACTACAGGAGAATCCAGACCCATCTCTGACAGTTCTCAGCCCCACGAAAAGGTTCGGTGATTCTGAGTGAACTGCGTGGGGTGCTCATGTAAGGAGAATGTCAATCAGAAGTTGTCGTCGAAGTCGTGGATCTGTCAGAATTGGATACGTACATTACTGACAGACATGTACAAGTGCGAACGCTGGTGACTAGAAATTTGCTGAGATAGCAAGACTAGCCGTGGATGTATGTAGCTGTTGGTTGCTGAGATAGCAAGACTAGCCGTCGAAACAGGGGAGAGTTTCTGATGTAATCGTGGATTGGTTTTTACTGTGATCACCAGCAGTGGACGCAGCTGCTGAGACAGCTAGTGTGATGTGGTGTGATGATCTCTTGACTTTTAAGATTGCCCATGGATGGGCAAGGACACTGCTGACCGCTGATGGCTAGCTGTTGTGAAGGTAGCTGGGTGTGGATAAAGTAGCCAACTTATCTGTGGATGTTTACTGCTGGATGTGGCCGAAGTAGCCAAGCTATCTGTGGATATGTACTGTTGGATGCGGGAGAGGTAGCCACGCTAGCTTTGGATGTATACTGTTGGACGTGAACGAGGTTGGCAAACTAGCTGTGGATGTGTACTGTTGGATGTGGTTGAGGTAGCCAATCTATATGTGGATGTGTACTGTTGGATGTGGGTGAGGTAGCCAATTCTATCTGTGGATGTTGGTGAGGTAGCCAAGCTATCTGCGGATGTTGGTGAGGTTAGCCAAGCTATCTGTGGCTGTGTACTGTTGGATGTGGGTGAGGTAGCCAAGCTATCTGTGGCTGTGTACTGTTGGATGTGGGTGAGGTAGCCAAGCTATCTGTGGATGTGTACTGTTGGATGTGGGTGAGGTAGCCAAGCTATCTGTGGATGTGTACTGTTGGATGTGGGTGAGGTAGCCAGGCTATCTGTGGATGTGTACTGTTGGATGTGGGCGAGCTGCGGACGGCAGAAGCGGTGAATGCAGGGCGGCGGGAGCGAGACAAGGCTAAACATGTGGCCGGCCGAGTGGGAGCAGGACCTGCTGGAGCCCTGCACGTACTACCAGCACCACCCTGTCTCAGGTAAACCCCGCGTAACCTGCCAACATCACCTTGTTTCAGGTACACGTGTACACACTACCAGCATCACCTTGCCTCAGGTACCCCCCCCCCCCCCACACACACACACTTCCCCACCCCGAAACACTGCCTGCACCACCATGTCTCTGGGACAGCGTGTACACAATACCACCAGCATTACCTGATCTGTAAACCCAGCACAAGTCGTACCGCCAGCTCCACCCCATCTCAGGTAAACCCTGAACGTACCACCGGCACCACCCTATCTCAGGTCATCCGAGAACTTACTACCAGCACCAGCCTATCTCAAGTAAGCCCTGAACATAATACCTGCACCACCCTGACTCAGGTAAACCTTGAACATAATACCTGCACCACCCCGACTGAGGTAAACCTTGAACATAATACCAGCAACACCCTACCTCCGGTAAACCCTCAATATACCACCAGTAGCACCGTACCTCAAGTAAACCTTGAACATACCTCCAGCACCACCCTATCTCATGTAAATACTAGCACTACCGTACCTCAGGTAAACCTTGAACATGCCACCAGCACCACCCTATCTCAGGTAAACCCTGAACATACCACCAGCATAGGGGTATGTAACCGCCATGCGGAAGTCGTGTGCTGAATATTATGTGCATGTGCTCACTGTCACTTGAACAGTGTCTGAGATGGGATATCCCGAGTGGATAGACAAGGCACTGCCGTCTGGATCGGAGTTGGCTGGCTGGACTCCCCAATGACTGGAGCTAGCTGTAGTGACCTTTTCTCTTACCTTAGTCTCAGGGTGATGGACTGGGTATCTAGTCCTTCAGATGGATTCGCCCACATGTAACCGTCATGGTTGACTGGGCGTATCTGTATCCTTTAAATGGACTGAAAACCCGGAAAATCCACGTGCCACAGGCTTGCACACGTCAAATAGCCCACAGCAGCGGGAAATCCTGGGGGAAATTGTGTCGTAATTTCACCTTTTAGAGACCTCTGGTGGAGTTTATGTACCTGTATCAATTTTATACGCATGCCAGGTGAGAGTTACCGTAGGCGACTCAGGTCTTTGTTGTTGTACTTGTGTTACGCATTTGGAGGGCTCATTAACTCCCTTGTGTGTTGACTCTTCACCTTTGTTACAACTTACGAGTAAATTAGGTGTATCTTGGGTATCACTGCTTGTCGCGGCTGGCTCCCCACCCCGACGATTTGTTCTCTCGAAATTTCCTAACCGGAGCAGTGAAGTACACAGTCTGAGAGACAACTGTGTGCATCATGCTGCCATTGTCCCAGGTGCTTGGCTGGAGAAGCCGCCACCGCCATGATATGAAATGAACAGCCCTCGCGATCAATAGTATTTTATTGCGCCTCGGATTAACGACCGTGTTCGTGCTTGTAGTCTGTCGCGTGCACGCGCGCCCACACACATACGCACCACACTCTGTCTGTCTGTCTGTCTGCCTGTCTGTCTTCTTCTCTCTGTCTCTGTCTCTGTCTCTCTCTCTCTCTCTCTCTCTCTCTCTCTCTCTCTCTCTCTCTCTCTCTCTCTCTCTCTCTCTGTCTCGTCTGTCTGTCCTCTCTCTCTCTCTCTCTCTCTCTCTCTCTCTCTCTCTCCTCTCTCTCTCTCTCTCTCCTCTCCTCTCTCTCTCTCTCTCTCTTCTCACGCACACACACACACACACATACACACACACACACACACACGCACGCACACGCACGCACAGCACGCACGCAGCACACCACAACACACACACACACACACACACACACACACACAACACACACACACACACGTAAACGCACATTCACGAGAAAGAGAGAGAGAGAGAGAGAGAGAGAGAGAGAGAGAGAGAGAGAGAGAGAGAGATTGTTCCGTGATACAGTGATGATAAAAAGAGACTTGTCATTTCTGAACCACGAGTTCCGGGCTAAAGCATTTAAATGCAAGAGGCGGGTTGACAAGACTGCTGTCCGCCTGACACCCTGACCTAGAAACGGGTCTTCGCCGCAGCACGCTGTTTCTAAATTTACTCACGGCTGGTAATTGAGCACTTCCGGTACTGCCCACGTTCTGCGCTCGGCAAAAAGCAGTCTGTAGATCCGGTCTGAAGTAGTGCTCATGCTGTCAGAAACAGGCTGCATGGTGTGGTCTTGGTTTTTTTTTACCCAGGTTGGTGGATGAGAGCAGGTTTTCAGTGCGCAGTTAGTGTAATTTCCTGTTTTAGCGTCTGGATTAACAACGTACCTGAACCGAAAAAGATATAGTTATTTAACTTCTCATCTCATTCTTCGTCGTTTTTCACCGTTTGACTGTTGTCTAAGTATCGTTCTGTAGCTTGACAAAGAGGATTACCCCAAACAATTTGCAGATTGTGTTTTTATCCTAGTAGATAGTTTTTATCCTTTATGTGTCTGGATTAAGTTTTCTTTGTCGCTTTGACCTGCATTTTTGTCCGTTTTGGGGTTTCACTTACTCTTTGGAAAGGCCAGTTGGCCTCACGAAGCAGTGCTTTCCTCTTATTCTCTGTGCAAAGCACCAGTTTCTTGGGAGTCTTGTACTGCATATCCAGTCGACATCTCAGGTTCGAAATCAGCATTTGAAGTTCGCCATTTGTATGTCACGTTGTACACACTGCAAATGGCAAACATCCTCTTTACTAAAGCTGTACTACACAATTTATGGGGGGTACGGGGAACCAAAAGATTTTTTTTCCCTAGTCGGGCGTCTTTCTGTTTTTTGTTTTTTTTTCCCCCGAAGAATATCAAAGCGAACCAAAGATGATCAGATCACAAATACCATCCGATTCACAGTTCATAATACATGGCATTACGTTTGAAGAGGATGACGAGAAGAAAAAGAAAAAAAGAAAAAAAATCGAACTGAAATTGAATATATGAAAAAAAGCCGAAATGTGAAAGGGCAGATTGACTTCAGTAAACAATGTAGTCGAAGGGGTTGGAATTGAGAGAGGTGGGGGGAGGAGAGAGAGAGAGAGAGTTTCCCGCTCTGTCAGCCGAAAGGGGTTAATTTACCATGTGCAGGACGAGACATACAAGTTGAGAGAGACAGACACAGAGGGTTGAGCGAGATGGGGAGACACAAGTTCGGGGGGAGGGGTGGAGAGGAGAGAACGAAAGGTTTTTGTTTGGTTGTTGTTGTTGATGTGTGTGTGTGTGTGTGTTTTGTTGTTGTTGTGTGTTGTTGTTGTTGTGTGTTTGTGTTGTTTTGTTGTTGTGTGTTGTTGTTGTTATGTGTTGTGTGTTGTTGTTTATTTATTTACTCATTCTCAGTAGCGGGGCAAAGAGCAAGGACTTCGAGTAGGGAGCTCAGGCTGTACTTCGACTTGCTGACAAACCTCAGCGATCCATGCCATTCATGGTTCGGGTTTCTTGGAGCACCAGTATCGACAGGCCAGACAGCTGCCGCTGTTCTCAGCAACAGCCCCATCTTTCGATGTGCGTGGGCAGAGGCCAGAGTATTACGTTTACGAGTGACGTACGTAGCGGTCCTCCGCGGTGGTGCTAACTGTCGCCAGACCAACGGAAAGTGACGATAAAACGGGGCATTGGTTCCCGCTTCCGATGCTTAACACAGTCACCGAAAACCCTGTAATTACGCTGGTGTCCTTCAACCACGTTGTGTAACAAGCATTAACACTTTGCGTACCGCTGGGACCTCATTAGACGTCCTACGAAGAGCGCTTCCCGTTCGATTATTAATGGTGTCACGCCACGTCCCGCTGGAGTTCAGATTTATTTCTGCCCTCTCTCTCTCTCTCTCTCTCTCTCTCTCTCTCTCTCTCTCTCTCTCTCTCCTCTCTCTCTCTCTCTCTCTCTCTCTCTCTTCTTGTTTATTCGCGCGTGGAGCAAATGTTTCCGAATGAATAGTTCTGGCTAGATAAACTTCTTATTGAGTCGATGCTCTGAGGGAATCAGAACCCACAGTAAACGTCCTTGGCAGGTAAAGAGTTCATTTTCAGTTCAGTTCTGTGCCCTCGGAAAAGCCCATCCTTGCGCTCCACCCCGTCACTCAGAATTTTCACCAACGTTGCCTTTTCAGTTCAATTCATATCAGTTCAAAATGGTATCTATGCGCTCGGAAAAGCCCATATGCGCTCCACCCCGTCTCTCAGCAGTTTCCCCAAGGTTTGCTTTGAAACAACTAGAACGCGCCTCTGATTGACGATAGCCCTTTATCGTGTTTGGTTTTCAGTCCGGTTCGGTTCGATTGTGTTCCTTAATGTCCTCGGATGTCGGTTGACATATTAGGGACAAGCTGAGACCAATGCCGAAGCATGGTTCAGTATAGCTTTACGTCCACGGAAACCAGAAGGCTCGTTGGGACGGACAGCCCAGGACGGCCACCTCGACTCTCACACAGCTCCTGAACTATGTTTTCAGACCTGTTAGTAACTGGATTTTAGGAGTCCTGACAACCACACTCAGTTACCTCTCAGGACTCAAGGCTGGAAAGAAATGCGGGGCAGAATCACTGAAAATCGTGATATGTGGGACACGTAAGCTATGTCCCTTCTCCCTTCATGCCACAGTTAAAGATTGATAGACACTCGATATTTGATTACCGCTGTGGTAATCAACAAATATTTTTTTACGTGTGCTTTTGTTCATTTTGCTTCGTGTTCTGTGTCTTTAATATGACTTGTCTTTAACAAAGTCGAATATGGAGTTGTAGTTTTAATGAGACAGGCTTGACTTTTTGTAATTTTCAGCGTTTGTTGTTGTTGTTGTTTTGTTAATTTATTTTGTTTTGATTGAACATCGTTGACTTGTCGGTCAAACTTATGTTCGTGGTGATTTGATGAGGTTTGAAAGTGTGATTGATGCATTGATTGATGTGTTTATTTTTTGTTCCGCGTAATGTAAGAATGCGCATGACCGTCCACACGTGATATCGGTGTGGTGGAGAAGGACAAAAGAAACAGTCTGATATCACTCTCCTGTCTGAAATCTAAGGGCTGTCGTTTTATTCTCTTTTCCCATCTCCTCTTGTTTTTCTGCCTAGTCCTATTGGTCGTTCTGTGTCCTTTTTCTGCTAATTGCCTATTTTCCTGACTTCTCTGCACAAAGAACCTCCAATAATTTCTTCAAGAGAATTGCCTTTTTGTAAGGCTTTTAGTTGAGCAGCTAGGAGATCATAGCTGCCTGTAGATGGTCTGTGCTGCTTGCCATAAATGGCACTAGTATATATGCCATGATGGATTTATATAATATTTGTTTTTAAAAATAGTCCATTGTTTTTGCCGATTCGCTTTGTTTTATATTTTTTCTTTAATCTGGTATTGATCTGTCAGACTAGATCGACGAAAGTAGTATCCCCTAGCTAGCACCATTTTCTTAAAAGGGCAATATTAACCCCTTCACTGCCACGATGTCACTTGAAAACGACCAATAAAAGTGCAAAATTTAAACCTTTAACTGTTTCTGTCTTATTTTTCGCACTGGCATGTGAAAAGATTTTCATCGAAACACATATTATTAAAAGTAGATGTTATAGGACCGAGAAATATACTGTCTGCAGGCGCGTCCCTGCATCTTTCAGCCAGGAAATTTTTCAGGCTGGGGCAGTTAAAAGAGACTAACTCTTAGAAGAAAATGTGTGTTTTGTGTATGCGTATGTATATTTTGTTTTATGTTTGCGTTTGGACTGATTTTGTATGGACTGATTTTGTAGATTCGATCTGAGCAATGGTTTTCATTTGAGAAGAGTTTTGCAATTTCTGTTGACTTGTGGCCGAGTGTGATCACCCCGAAGTGACCGAGAACTTTGAAAATCCAAGTATTGACTCGAATTTGAGATCGTCGCCCAGACCCGTTGGCAGTGTCCCACTCCCTTCCTCTCCCACTATGTAATAATGGTCTTAAAGCCTAAATCATTAGCCCCCCCCACCCACCAACACCAGCTCCACCAACACCAGCGTTGTCTCAGCACAAGGAACTGTGGTCGAGCCAGTTCTTGTTTGATGTCGTAGGAGAGATGCTTTGCAAAAAGTCCATATCCCCCTCTCTCTCTGTCTCTGTCTGTCTGTCTGTCTCTGTCTCTCTCTGTCTCTGTCTCTGTCTCTCTGTCTGTCTGTCTGTCTGTCTGTCTGTCTCTCTCTCTCTCTCTCTCTCTCTCTCTCTCTCTCTCTCTCTCTCTCTCTCTCTCTCTCTCTCTCTCTCTCTCTCTCTCTCTCTCTATTACCGCACTGGTTGACTGGGCGTAAAACTCCAATTACTCCTCTCTCTCTCTCTCTCTCTCTCTCTCTCTCTCTCTCTCTCTCTCTCTCTCTCTCTCTCTCTCTCTCTCTCTCTCTCTCGCCCTGTAACCGCACTGGTTGACTGGCGTAAAACTCAACTTACTCTCTCTCTCTCTGCTCTCCTCCTCTCTCTCTCTCTCTCTCTCTCTCTCTCTCTCCCCCCCCCCCCCCCCCCCCCCAGCCCCCGCCCTCCTACTTTTTGTCTGTACGTTTATTATCTTTCTTTTTTGTTCATGTTATCGTTCTGATGTGCTGCGCATAAAGTATTGTAAACGAAGATATGCTTTTAATTAATCAGTGACTTATTGAGTGATTTGAATCAGCATATCCACCGTGTTCTTTCTGTATCTGTTCTTCGCCGATCCGCCATTCTTTTGTTCTTCCCTCCCCCTTGAAGTGACTCTGTTGTGGTTGCTGGATGACGTGTATTTATTTGTCCAGCTAGCATGTTCCTATGTCTGTGTGAACTCTGCTTGCCCCTACCGTGAAGAGATAGCTGTCACCGGTGGCACATCAGTGAACTCAGTCCAACCCCTTGTTGTATCCACAGGAAGAGAGGTAATTCATACTGTCAGACTCTGAAACAGAACGAGGCCGCCTAGAGCGCTTGCGGAAACAAGCAAAGAAAAAGGGGTTCATAATTAGTTTGTTGGTCGCTTTTATATAGCGCTATTCTCCCAGTTCGAGCAAACTCACTGCGCTCGCATGTAGACTACATGAGTGACCAGCTTTTTATAGCGCATTTTTAAATACCCACCGAAGTGGTGTACTTACAGCGCTGGCATGACCGATGCCACATGAAACTGCTGCCGTCTCGGCGTGTTCTGTATACACCATACAACCATGCACCATGTCACTTCATGCAAAGCTACATACGTAAGATGCATGCGTGTTTAGATGTAACCTGCCACCTGCAATTTTGGCAGATTGACCAGGATATTCTACGTGTTATTGCGATAACACGGGCGTGGAACTGATACAGAAGTAAGAGGCAGCACAGAAAGTTGACCCTGGAGAAGAAAATTCTCCCGCCGCTCCTGCAGGGATTCAGACCCACCACCAATCATGAGTCCGGCGCTCTAACCACTGAGTTATTACCGCTCGAAACACGTCACGTGAACTCTTTGATGGAGTTTATCAGCTTGTGTTTTGCAGTAAGCCAGGTGAGAGTTACCGTAGGTGATTCGGACATCTGTTGTTGTGTTCATGTCGCATCTTTCGAGCGCTTACTATCTCCTTTTCTTTGTTCATTTTGTCAAAGCTAATGGAACGAGCATAGACAGACGGATGGATAATTCGTTTTCAACAACTGACTTGGTCATCATTGCTTATTATCGCGGCGAAGAGCAGTGTCAACCGGAAGGACTGCCATGGTAAACACAGTATAGTCCGACTAGTTCACAGTGACCGAGTACGAACAAAGGGACTCGGAAACACACTGGCTGAGGACCGTGTGATGATGGTAATAATGATAGTAATAACAGTACGGCTGGTAAAGCGACGATTGACATCCAGACGAGACAGTTCAAGGCACTGGGGTGGTATTTGGAGGTGGAAGAAAGGCAGTAGACGGAGGCGGTAATAGTAGAGGTTGTGTGTGTGTGGAGGGGAGGGGGGGGGACATGGAAATGACACCAATACGTAGAGATGACCCCAGTAGTCGAGAGCTAACGAAGGGCAATATTCACAGTGAAGAGTTGGGTTGTGTGCATCAGTGTTCACACACACACACACACACACACACAAAACACACACACACACACACACACACACACACACACACACACACACACACACACACACACACACACAACACAGTGAGCCCACGGCCCCTCTCTGGGTTAGGCCCCGTGGTAACGCTACCAAAAGAAGTGACGCGGGAAGCCCAGGCTGAGAGCTCAGGAGCTGTGTGAAGGTCGAGGTGGACGTCCTGGGCTCCCGTCCCTAATAAGCCTACGGTTTCTGTGGACGTAAAGCAACACTTCAACCAGTAAGCCCAGGTTGCCGTGTGTCACGAAGACGTGTTGGAAGACCCCACTGTTCTGGACATGCCGGAGTCAGGGGAAACGAGTGAGCGGACTAATTGGCAGGCAAAGCAGCCATCACCAAGCGGCTTGTGTCTCGCAAGATTTGAAGTGTCGAGGAGCTTGAGACGTTACCTGTGGGCACAATGCCGAGGACACCACACCAGCCAGTTGCTTGGAGAGAGAGAGGGGCGTAGATTGATGAAGCGCTCGACGGTCTTCCTTGAATGGACGAGGAAGGGCCATCATCAGTCAGACGAACATTGGAACTGTTCCGAGGGTATATCTGGGGACATTTTGGGGAGTTAGTAACTGGATTTTAATGTCCTGTCAACCGCAAAGGGTCACCTCAGGACAAACTTCTGGGAGACGTGGCAGAGCGCATAATTATTGGCTTTCCAGAGCGCCTGGATGCCCTTTTGAACTAAGCTGAAACTGTAAATGTAATGGTCTTTTTTTCTCCTCGGCACACAAGCTGTGCTCCTCGTGGACTGCTTCTCTTCCTGTGGTCATATCAGGTTTGACCAGTCCACGCGCAGCTACAGCCGGCCTGTGGGGTGAATAGAAACGGTGGACTGTCACACACTATCGCACACCCTGGCTGGACTGACGGGGTCACGGGAATGCGGACAGAGGTCAAAGGCCACCAGGTGGTCACCGGGCTGCGTGCGATGCCCATGGCGCTGCGCCGTGGCGTCAGATTAAACGCAGCTTCGCTGAGTACCTGTCACCACAGGGAGTGGTTACTGACAAAGAGCTGCTGGGTGGCTCTCTCACTGTAGCAGAGAGAGAGAGAGAGAGAGAGAGAGAGAGAGAGAGAGAGCAAAAACATACGAGAATTAGGAAACAATGGAATGTTTTTGTTTGCAATTTTTGTTGTTGTTTTTATTATTTTGTTTTCCCAGACGGACAAGCCGTTGTGCTAAATTTTAGGTAGACGTCCTCTGACGAGCTAGCGACAGACAGACAGCAAACCTCGAAAAATATAATTGGACTCCTTACTTTTAACGCTGTTCGATAAGGGGTGTCTGACCATTCATCCGAGTCAGTGACGTACACGAATATATCTATTAAATCGAGAGAGAGAGAGAGAGAGAGAGAGAGAGAGAGAGAGAGAAGGAAGAAGAAGAAGAAGAAGAAGCATAGCTTCGTTTCAGACCTCCAATACAGTCAGGAAAGGTCTTGCTGGAAGTCTGGAGGGGAAGTGTTGCACAGTCCAGACATATGACACTGACGGTCCCGGAGGATGACGTTGCACAGTCCGAAAGGTGGCGCCAAAGCTCGGGCGGGATGATGTTTCACAGTTCCGAAAGACGTTGCTTGACGCCCGAAAGGAAAACGTTGCACAGTTCCGAAAGACGTTGCTTGACGCCCGAAAGGAAAACGTTGCACAGTTTCGAAAGACGTTGCTTGACGCCCGAAAGGAAAACGTTACGCAGTCCCGAAAGGTTTGCCCAGAACGTCGAGGTTGAACAACGAGTCTAAAAAATATTGCTTCTGTGAGACCGGACCTTTAACAGTCTAGAAAGGTATTGCTGGAACTCTGGGATGATGATGTCTTAGAAGGTGTGCTGCAACCAAGGCTGTCTGAACACGGGCAAGTTCTTGACATATCGCATCAATGGGGATGCTTGGAGGCAGAGAATAATAATAGTAATGAATACTTAGAGCGCCTAACCCGCACAGGCCCTAAGAGCTTACACGTTCTTTACAAATACAGTGTCAAAATCCAACGCATACAACTTGAATGCACACACACACGCACGCACACACACAGGCTCGCACACGCACGTAGGCACGCACACACACACCACGCACGCACGCACGCACGCACGCACGCACGCACACACACACACACACACACACACACACACACACACACCAGTCGCATATCAGGGCAATAACGATATAGAATAGCGATATAGCTGCCACTGAGAAGCGTTAGAGCTCATCTCGAGATGAGGAGCTCCACGAGTGTTCAAATAAAAATAATAAACATGTGGCCAGTGTCTCCGTTTGATGCACAAATAGTGCCGAAGTCTGCAGTCCGTGACACAGCTGGATGATCTTCTCTTGGCAGACGCATCGTAGTCGTGTCTCACCAGGGCAGTTTGTAAATCCTAGAATTTGTAGCGGCGAGGGAACGAATGGTGACATCCTCGGTTTAACGCTGTGAGTCTGTGAATGGACAATGTGAGGCCCGTATTATGCACGGACATTCGTTTGCCGTGGCCCAGTAAGGACAGCCACCACCACACCTGCAACGTCCTCCTGGATGGGCCAATGGCTTCTTTTGCCGGGGCGTGGTAAGGACCTCAGAGACAAACGAAGGGCGGCTCCATCCGTGAACGGGACTAGAGGTTCTTAATGTTTTTCGTGTTCCTCTTCCTCTTCCTTCTTCCTGGTAACTCAGCAACCGCTCCCCATACCCATGGCGGTTTGAATGGAGAGAGGAGAGAGAGAAGAGAGAGAGAGAGAGAGAGAGAGAGAGAGAGAGAGAGAAGATAAGATAAGATAAGATAATACTTTATTACACAGGGATAAAGAGAGAGAGAGAGAGAGAGAGAGAGAGAGAGAGAGAGAGTGGTCGTGTCGTCAGTTAGTTAGGTGATATGAGCCCAGTCAAACACGTAAGGTTATATCAGGGCCAGTGTCGTCACAGCGATCCACTTTTATGCACGGTAGTTTACAAAATGCAAAGTGTCTGATGGAGACTAACGATGCCCTGTAATCTGTACTACACACGTTTTGGGGAGCGGGGATGGTTAAGTGGTTAGAGCGCCTGACTCGTGATCGAAAGGTCGCAGGTTCGGGGGCCGGCAGGAGCGGCGGGAGAATTAAATTTCTCTTCTCCAGGGTCAGCTCTCTTTGTTGACTCTCATTTTGGTATCCGTTCCACCCGCGTGTTACCGCAATAGCAAGAGAGCAGTGACATAATCTTCAATACGATAAAGGAGGTCACTCTACGGAAGAAGAAGATCCCGGTCATTCTGCCAAAAGTGCAGATGGCTGGTTATACCTAAACACACTACATGCTACACATGTGATTTTGAATAAAGTAACACTGTAAACTGGTGCATGGTTGTATGGGGTACACAAAACGCAACAACCAAATAGCGCTGTAAGTACACCACTTGGGTGGACATTCAAAAAGCCGCTATGAAAAGCTAGTCACTCATTCAGTATCGCATATGACAAGAGCTCAGTGAGTGTTCGGGTGCGGAAAATAGCGCTATAATTATAAAAGCGATCAACACGTCCATACAGCATTCGGCGGAAATGCGGTTGTGAACAAAGGCCTGTGTTGTGGAGACACCAGCAACGAATAAACCCCAGTGTTTGTCGCATTATTTTCACCTTGTCGTAGCGATGACCAAAATACGACTTAGCCGGCAAAAGGCTAAAAAGCCTACGAGCCGTAAATTGATAGGATATGAGGCTGAAAGAATGAAGACTGTTACATACCGATTCATCTCGTAATGGACTGTTACGTAACGATTCGTTACGTTATGTCACCGATGACATGAAGAAAAATACACACCGTTTTCTGTTGTGTTCGATGTATGATCTCAGCTTGTTAGACCAAAGACATTACATAGTAGTAGTACTCAGTAGTCTCGACGTACCGAGAATACCTACAACTCTACGAAGTAATTATGCGCGATTTGAATTAGCCGGATTGTGTCGGACCAGACCAGAACAGCCTGACACCAGTACCATTGTGTTTCCGGTAGCTCATAGGATATTAAAACTATGTCCACCCATCAGAATTTTACGACAGGCCCTCCAGGATGACACCAGTACCTGTTCGATGGTGACGTCAAAGTCTGATTGTTCCCATAGCAACGTGTCGTCTGGGTATTTGGCATGTGTCAAAGCTGGGTAATGGATCGGGGCTTTATGCATTAGGTCCCCTACCCCCCCCCCCCCCCACCCCCACCCCCACCCCCAAGCAGTGTAAGAACGCAAAAACCATGCAGTGCAATGCAAAGCGAGGAGAATGTAAACATATTCAACGGCCTGTCGGTTAACTGCGTCGATGTTGTATCTTTGGCGTCCCATTTGGTAAGAGACCGGGGTGCTTACAAAGACAGTATTATCATCAGTTATACAGATGCGCACATCCATATCTTTCTGTCACCCACCCACACACACACACACACACACGCACACGCACACACGCACGCACGCACACCCACACACACAAACACCAACGAACGAACAAACAAACAAACACAAACACACACACACACACACACACACACACACACACATACACACACACACACACACACACACACACACACACACACACACACACACACAAGCAAACAAACAACAACAAACAAACAAACAACACACACACACACACACACACACACACACACACACACACACACACACACACACACACACACACACACATATACATATACACACACACACACACACTGGCCGCAAGTTCAAATTTCATTCATCGTTCAACAATACACGACATTCTGTAACCCTGTTGCAGTTGGCATCTTAAAAGCTGGTTAGTCCGTCCGTCCCGCAGCAGTTGGACAATTTTAACGTCCTGTCAAACCAGACAGAGGGTCGCCTGCTCAAGACAAACAAATACTGCCCTAAGTCGATACACATTCCAAACATACAGTAGGCAAGGGAGGAGCCGGACTCGTTCACATCTCGGAGTCTGCGCCATAAACGTCGCGCTTGAGCGGTTCCGACGCGTCAGGAAAGTTCAGACGCCGTGCGTGCTGCGCCAGGTAGGCTTAATAGTTCCCATCTTGCACAGGAAGACCGGAGCTTTGTCGCCAGAGCTGAACTGACTGGAACGGAGAATAACGGGATGCAGTGTACGCTGCCGTTAGACAGAGTGACAGGTACGGTGGCAAGCTACCATCACAGAAACGACTGAGAAAGAATGCCAATAATTATGGCCTTTTTGAAGAAGATTCGTTCTTTGACTGGCAGTCAGTGTCTATGGTGTTTTTGTTTGTTTTTAGTTGTTGTTATTGTTGTGTGTGTGTGTGCGCGCGCGCGCGCGTGGTGTGTGTGTGTGTGTGTGTGTGTGTGTGTGTGTGTGTGTGTCTGTTTGTGTGTGTGTTGGGGGGAGGGAGAGGGGTGTTTGTTTTTGCTTTTGTTTTTCGTCCCCACGCGGCTCCATGCGGCCGCTCCGCCACGACGCGACACGACACGACACGACACGACGTGATGCGACACGATCCGGCGCAGCTCCGTGCACCCCGGTTTCCGATTTGAACCCGCTGTCCGGTCGCTACATACACAGCAAGAAGAACCGTTTGGGGATCACAATAGCGCCCCAAACAATGGCTCCGAACGCTTGTAAGTGCCCAATGATCCGGACTGGATCTCTCCCGTCCGCCCAATGCATTAGCACGACTCTGCAACGGGTCTGCCTCTATATCTCCTTGGCCAGCCCCCCCCCCCCCCCCCCCCCCCCGGCCCCCCACCCCACCCCCGGCCTGCTGCCTCCCTCTTCCAGTACCAGCGGCTGTGTGTGCGTGGAAAATGAACGTGACCCCTGCATGCTCCCAACCCGAGGCCAAAGGTCGGAGAGAGGGCATGAGGGGATGTGTGAGAGAGAGAGAGAGAGAGAGAGAGAGAGAGAGAGAGAGATGGCAGTAGTAAGTCGGTCGGGTGCACAATTTTTAGTGTTCGCACACTGCGGTACGTATAATCTTCCTGTTTACGTCCTTCGCTCGGCGTACGCTACACGTGATCTGTTCTCATTCATTTCACTCTGCCGCCGCTCGAGAATAATGATTGGTGACCGCTAGGTTCGAATGAGGCTGTGGAAGTCGGCGGCGTGCGTGTAGGCGCAGATCTAACATTATATGTATCTATAATGTGTACGCGTGTTTTGATTGATTGGCAGATTTTCAAAGAGCCGTGGTCTATGTAGCTACATCGCCTGCAGTGGCGGCGAAGGCCGTTACTCCGGCAGTTTGCTTGCTCTGTGTGTGTGTGTGTGTGTGTGTGTGTGTGTGTGTTCTCTCTTGGTGGTACCTGTTGCCAGTGAGTGGTTCAGTTATTCTACACGGCAGAGGAAGCGGCTTGGTGAGGCTATCAACTGGCTGTCGCCGCACGAGCCAGCGCCGAATCCGCTCACACAGGTTTCTGAAGTTTCCCTGGTTTTTCTGGTAGCGGACGTGTCTGGTGCACGTGGTGTGTGAATGCAGGCGTGACGCTGTGTGCGTGACTTCCACGTGACGTGCTGGACGCCGGTCCGAGGCGGGGGAGTCGCGTCGGGTTTGGTGTCGGTGGTGATGGACAGTCCCTCGTGTGATGTCCGGGCCAGGGTGTGGTTCGAGTTCAGTGTCGCTTCACGTCCACAGAGACCGTAGGGACTGTTAGGGACTGGGAGTCCGGGACAGCCTCCTCGACTTTCACACAGCTCCAGGGTGTAGTGGGTCGAGACAGTAGGTAACCTGGTGTGGTTCGGGTTCTGCTCGGTCTTTAACGTGGTGCAGTGGTGTCAGGTCTACACGCGGTGTGTCCTTTCTTTCCGGCGGGGGGGGTGTCCGGTGCCAGGTCCTTTGCGTGGTTGTGTCTGGTCCTTCGCGTCAGTGGTGGTGTTCGGTCCTTTGCGTGTAGGTGAAATCTCGTGCAGTGTGGTCACGGTGCGGCTTTCCATGTAGTCGAGCATTCGCGTCAGTGGTGGTGTTCGGTCCTTTGCGTGTAGGTGAAATCTCGTGCAGTGTGGTCACGGTGCGGCTTTCCATGTAGTCGAGCATTCGCGTCAGTGGTGGTGTTCGGTCCTTTGCGTGTAGGTGAAATCTCGTGCAGTGTGGTCACGGTGCGGCTTTCCATGTAGTCGAGCATCTGCGTCTGTGCAGTGGATGGGTGAGCGTGTTTGTTCATTTTTTTTAGTTGTTGTGGTGCGCTTTTTTCCTCCTCCCCCCCCCCCCCCCCCCCCCCCTTTTTGTTGTTGTTGTTGTTTTGTTTGTTTTTTGTTTGTTTTTCTAAATAAAAATTATATTGAATTTTTTTACATTTTCTTCCAGATTTTGAACAATGGATAATACCTTGACCAATGGATAATCAGTAATGTTGAGCCTGATCAAGAACCAGATAAAGCAAGATTGACGATTCTCATGGAGTTTCAGCTTTTACTGGTATTATGTAGCGCTGTGGAAATTGTCAAACGAAGTTGACCTCTGTTGAAATTGAAACAGAACGAGGCCCAGAGTGCCTGTGTAGAATCAACAAACAGGGGGAGTTAATTGGCGATCGAAGGACGTCCCATCACACATTTGTGTCCCTTTGAATTTGCACAGTGAGCTTGTGGGACTCTGCAGCCAAGCTTACCGGCTCAATTTGAATCTTTAGAGCTTAAGGTGTGACTGACTCGGATGTGTATCACTCGTAGAGACACACCTGTGGAGCGCACGAACACGCACTCACGTAGGCCCTACGTGGGTACGTACGTGACGCATACACACACACGCACGCACGCACGCGCGCGCACACACAAAGCCGTTGGTTTTTTTGCGTATTTATGCCGATTGCTTTATTCGGTGGGGTGAGTCTTGATCTGCGATATAATGATATGTAAATTTATATACATATGGCGCCACTAACTGCCAACGCATGGGCAGCCTCGCAGCGATTTACAAGGACAACAAAATGTAAACATGGCATTTCAAATGAAAGAGAGGGTGGGATGGTTACAACTACAGACACACATATCACTGAATTAACTTTTTCCTCAAACGTACATTATTAAACTCACCATAGGCTACTAATGATAAACGCTGAATCGCACGATCATATACATCGGTAAATTATACAAAACTAATAACTGATATATATGTGATCATTATCAAAAAGAAAAGGGGGAAGAGTGTGTGTGTGTGTGTGTGTTGGGTTGGGGGGGGGGGGGGGGAACTATTATGCATTTCTCTCTCTCTCTCTCTCTCTCTCTCTCTCTCTCTCTCTCTCTCTCTCTCTCTCTCTCTCTCTCCGGTCCATTCATCTGCCCCGTTTATTGTGATGAAAACCTAGGAGGGAAAAGTTTGCAGACTGTACACTTAGCGGTGAGTAACCGGCCTACCTGCAAAACAAACAAAAAAGTCATATTCTGACGAATCAGTCACAAACCATCAAACTACAAGTAAACGTCTGACTTCCTGTTCATAGCAAGACATTACTTTCTATTTCAAGAAAGCTTGCGGAAAATGAAGCTGAACGAACCAGAAAGTCCTGAATCAGAAATGCTGTATTTCTGGCAGCAGGGGAGACATGTAATTCAGTGCTCTGACCTCACAGAGAACTTTTGACAGAGATGGATTCTCAATAAAGGGGACCCTAAGTCTTGCATCCATGGGGAGGTCTAAGAGTGGAGGCGTGCAGGCAAACAGGCAGGCAGACAGACCCACAAACGTAAATTTTAATTTTCACAGAGAGAGAGAGAGAGAGAGAGAGAGAGAGAGCTGCACAATGTGAAGGCCAATTCGAGTGCAACATCGTAAATTAATTCAGCATCTTTCGTTGTGAAGTACTTTCTGGACATGAACGCGTCAAGCAAGCAGAAAACGTCCCGTCAAGGGGCTATGTTGACAGAGCGTCGAACCGAAGAGCCAGGCTCAATACTGACGAAGGTTCGATTCCCCGGCACGGCGAGAGTCTTTTTCTCCCAGGGTCAGCTTTCAGTGCGGACTCTCTTTACGGTGTTCGTAGAGCCCCCGTGCGCTGTCACACACAGCAACATCTGTGCGCACGTTAAAAATCCCAAACACTGGCAGCCATATATATTATGCGCACACAGTTGTTTTGGACACGCGGAAATGTTGCACACACTGATAGGAATGGTGATCGCTGCTCTTAAGGTTATTGTGGCCTTACCTAAGGAAGGCGACCCGAATTTCCTGCAAGGGATAAATGAATAGTTTTTTTATTAGTTTTTTAAGTGCGTACGTGCGTGCGCGCGCGCGCGCGTGTGTGTGTGTGTGTGTGTGTGTGTGTGTGTGTGCGTGCTGCGTGTGTGCGTGCGTGCGCGCGCGCGCGCGCGTGTGTGTGTGTGTGTGTGTGTGTGTGTGTGTGTGAGAGAGAGAGAGAGCGAGTAGATATTCCTATGTATTTACATTTTTGTTGTCATGTGTGTGTGCGTGCGTGTGTGTGTGTGTGTGTGTGTGTGTGTGTGTGTGTGTGTGTGTGTGTGTGTGTGAAAGAGAGAGCGTGTGTTTCCATGTGCCTGTGCCTGCGCATTTTAATCTTTGTTGTCGCGCGCGCGTGCGTGCGTGTGTTTAAAATAATCTGTAAAGCGTTTATGGTCGGTACGGTTTAGGCGGGCAAGGCGTTCATTATTATTATTATCATCATCATTATTATTATTATTAATGCTGAAAATCTGGACAGCGACTGGCTGTTTAACATGACCAAGTTTGTCGGGACATGCAGACCAGTGTCTCCTGCTCCAAGTCTCGTGCTGTGTGCCGGGTTCAACGCCCGGGCTAATGAATACAGTGATGCGTTTATGTCTGATGTTTGCATAACTAGGACAGCAGCACCGGCATTTCTTGGTGTTGTTTTACTTCGGTTCGCCTCAGTTCAAGGTGGTACATGCATGCTCGGGAAGGCCTGTATGCGCTCCGCTCCGTCCTCCCAGAAGTTTTTCCCAGTGTTAGGTTTGAAGCAGTTCCATTACTCGTCTTCTTCTTCTTCTTCTTCTTCTTCGTCGTCGTCGTCGTCGTCGTCGTCGTCGTCGTCGTCGTCGTTTTGTTTTTTGTTTTTGTTTGTTTGTTTTTGTTGTTGTTTGTTTGTTGGTTGGTTGTGCTTGCAGTGATTCTTCTGTTGTTGTTTTTTGTGTGTGTTTATTTTAACCCTTAGAGACCCAAGCACCCTTCCTGCAGAGAGATTATGAAACTTTATGCGGAAGCACAACTTAGTCTCAACATCACGTGTTATTAACGTTTTCTGCGCCTGTTGCCCAGTGGGAACAATACTGAGTTTTCTGCTTATTTCTTTTTGGTTATCTGTTCACGTCTTTTATTGTCCTGTGTCTCCGAAGCACAGTCGCAGAATAATATATTATTCAATGCCTGTGGTCGGTAGTGACCTGCTGGGGATACTAGTTTTCTGCTATTGTTGTGTGTTTATCGATTCGCGTCTTTTATTTTCGTGGTGCGTTTGTACTGACCCACCTTGGAAGACAGTTATGCCTGTCTCTCTGTGTCTGTCTGTCTTTCTCTGTCTCTGTCGGTCTCTCTGTCTGTCTGTCTTGTCTCTGTCTCTCTCTGTGTCTCTGTCTGTCTGTCTGTCTGTCTGTCTGTCTGTCTGTCTCTCTCTCTCTCTCTCTCTCTCTCTCTCTCTCTCTCTCTCTCTCTCTCTCTCTCTCTCTCTCTCTCTTTGTGTGTGTGTGTCTCTTTCTCTTTCTCTGTCTCTCTCTGTCTTTGTCTGTCTGTCTGTCTGTCTGTCTGTCTGTCTGTCTGTCTCTCTCTCTCTCTCTCTCTCTCTCTCTCTCTCTCTCTCTCTTCTCTCTCTCTCTCTTCTTTTTGTTGTTTTGTTTGTTGGGGAAGGGGGGGGGGGGAACTGTTTAGACTTCCGCGTGTTTACTGTTGATTGTTTTGACCTCCTGTCTTTGCTATTGACTGATTTGACTTGCCTTCGTTTGCTGTTAAAAGATTTGACTTGCCTTCGTTTGCTGTTGACTGATTTGACTTCCAGTCTTTGCTGTTGACTGTTTTGACTTGCCAGCGTTTGCTTTTTGGCTTGCCTGTCTTTGCTGTTTACTGTTTTGACTTGCCTGTCTTTGCTGTTGACTGTTTTGATTTCCAGTCTTTGCTGTTGACTGTTTTGACTTGACTGTATTTGCTGTTGACTGTTTTGACTTCAAGTGTTTGCTGTTGACTGTTTTGACTTCCAGCCTTTGCTGTTGACTGTTTTGACTTCCAGCCTTTGCTGTTGACTGTTTTGACTTGACTGTTTTTGCTGTTGACAGTTTTGACTTCCAGTCTTTGCTGTTGACTGTTTTGACTTCCAGTCTTTGCTGTTGACTGTTTTGACTTCCAGCCTTTGCTGTTGACTGTTTTGACTTCCAGCCTTTGCTGTTGACTGTTTTGACTTCCAGTCTTTGCTGTTGATTGTTTTGACTTCCAGCCTTTGCTGTTGATTGTTTTGACTTCCAGCCTTTGCTGTTGACTGTTTTGACTTCCAGTCTTTGCTGTTGACTGTTTTGACTTGCCTGTCTTTGCTCTTAACTGGGTTGATCGTGTCCGGACCTATGGGCCAGCTTTATACTTGTGATTTGGTGGCTTGCGTTTGGAACCTCAATTAAAGAAAATCTGAATTTGTGATTCGTCCTGGGGGACCTGTGCGGATGACGGGAAAGACTCTCTCTCTCTCTCTCTCTCTCTCTCTCTCTCTCTCTCTCTCTCTCTCTCTCTCTCTCTCTCTCTCTCGATCGATCGATCGATCATCGATCGATCGAAAGATCGCCTAAGGGTGAAGTGTACTTGTCTTGAAACGAAAATAATAGAAATGAGACGTGTGTGCGTGTACGTAGGCCACACACGCAATCATTTGCAACAGCACTGCAGACATGCGTGTGACGGGAGTAAAAAGTGCAACGATCCCAGCGTAAAGAAACGAGTCTGCTAGCCAGCCATCTAGCTACCTGCATTTGCGTCAACGGCGGAGCATGGTGAGGACGGAAGCTGTAATAGTTGTCGACGCAATAAAGCATTCTGCGTGACGTTTCCGGGATCGGACGATCGCATTGAGATCTTGTTAGATGCGTCCCTCCTCCCCTCTCCCACCCGCCCCACCACCTCTTACCTCCGCTTCTGATATTGCGGCCGAGATATGGAGGCTAAAGCGTGCCTAGGGGGAGAGCGGCAGGGCAGCCTTTTGATTCGCTGTTATTCCTGGTCAATATGTGGACCAGGGTCAGCTTCTTGTCAACCGGGAAACTGCAACCGTTTAATCGTTCATGGGTCTTTCTGGAGACGTCTTCTTTGCCTAATTCGTCGCCGTCGTTACCTGCTTCTCTTCTTGCCTCTCCTCCTCCTCCTCCTCCTTCGCCCTGATATAACCGCACTGGTTCACTGGGCGTAAAACACCAGTATGCTTACTTCCTCCTCCTCTTCCTCCTCCTCTCCGTCTTCCGTTCATCACACAGAAATTCATAACTTAAGCACACAGAAATTCACAACTTAAGCACACAGAAATTCACAACTTCAGCACACAACTTTGAGCTATCAAGATTCACAACTTTGAGTTATCAAGGGTTTCCCTTTGTAAGCATGGACTAGTTGTAACCTTGCCTGCTGACAGAAATTCTACTTCCCGGTTCACGCACCCCCCCCCCCTTCCCCTTACTCCCCTTGTTATTACAATGGGATGTCATTTGGTTGTTTTTTACCTTTTTTTTCTTTTTTTTCTTTTCTCTATCGTCCGTTGATGCATTGGAGAGACGAGGGTGTGCGCTCTCTCTCTCTCTCTCTCTCTCTCCTCTCTCTCTCTCTCTCTCTCTCTTCTTTCTCTCTCTCTCTCACTCACTCACTCACTGAAATAAAAGTCAAAACGCAGCGAAATTATCAGCTAACAGCTGCGTCGTCCAGACGGCTGTGGCTACATAAGCTCAGGACTGAAATATCTTTTTGAGAAATAGAAAAGGCAAAAAAAGGCAAGAAGGTAAAAAAACAAAAACAAAAAAGCAACAACAAAAAACAGCTTGCTATGTAACCGAGCCTGTCTCCAGTGGCTGTATACCATTTCAAGGTCTGATGTCGGCAAAGGACGGTAACAAGCAATAGCAGCTATATCCGGCCACCAGGGCCACAAGTAGGCCAGGACGGGCAGAGGTAGACGTCGACAGGCCGAGTTAGAGGTCGAGGTAAGAGAGGAAGAAGTATTATATGATCGGAGGTGTGTTTGCAGACAGGCAGGCAGGCAACCAGCCACTGTTTAGATCGTCCCAGTACAGCCGGGGCAAACACACACACACACACACACACACACACACACACACAAAAAAACGCAACTGAAACGGCAAGCACTGACATTAAACAGAAGACGAAGTGTGGGGTGGGTGGGGAAGGGGGAGAGCGGGGGCCGGGGAGGGGGGAGGGGAAGGGGGGGGGGGGGCAAACACGTGACTGCATGGGGCGGTGGTTAAAAGCGTGGGGTCGGTCGCACTGATCTTAGACTAGCTGGTTGGGCTGGAGGGAAGGGGGAAGTGGCGGGGCGGAGTGTTTGCCGAGAGAGTTAATATAGACCTTTAAAAATAGGGCAGAAATGAAGCCAGAAGCTTCTGTGACCTTGGAACAGAGCAACGTGTGTGTGTGTGCGTGTGTGTGTGTGTGCGTGTGTGTGTGTGTGTGTGCATGCGTGCGTGCGTGAGTGTTTGTTGGGCGTGTGTGTGTGTGTGTGTGTGTGTGTGTGTGTGTGTGCAAAGGCGCTTGAAGACATACTTTTACTTCGCTGTTGTGCCGTGTCTTGATACCATGCGAAAAAGTGTCAACTCTATTAAAATAAATAGATCACGCGAAAAAATCAGAATAGTTTCCATCCATCTGATTTTTGTAGAGCTTTCATAAGATACAGTTGGCGAGCTCTTGGCGCGGAGAGAGAGAGAGAGGCTTGCGGAAAAAATAATTACAAAACCCACACCACACACACACACACACACCAACACAACACACACACACCCCCACACACACATATAATATATAAGAAAAAACAACACACACACACCCCACCCCACACACACCCCACAACACAAAACACACAAAACCCACACACACACACAAACACACACAAAAAAACCCACACAAAAAAAAACCCACGCACACACGCACGTACTCACTACACGCCGCGCCGCCACCACATACCCACGCGATTCTGCCTGCCTGCCTGCCTCTCTCTCTCTCTCTTCTCTTTTCCCTCCTCTTTCCCCCCTCTCCTCTCTTCTCTTTTCTCTCTTCCCTTTTTCCCGGCGTCTGTCTCTCACTGCCTCTCTTTAAGAAACTCCTCTGAAGTATAGTCAGAACGCAACGAGTTTATGTATTTTGACAGATGTGTCGTCCAAGCAGCTGTGGCGATATACGCTCACGATTGAATGTTAAAAAATAAAAGTTACGAAAAAGCAGGGTTTCTTTTATCTTAACAAGGTCGCTGGCTGTATGCGATTTATGAGGGGGCCGAGGCCTATTATGAATGAATCATAAATCCTCTCTCTCTCTCTCTCCTCTCTCTCTCTCTCTCTCTCTCTCTCTCTCTCTCTCTCTCTCTCTCTCTCTCTCTCTTTGGTGTTTATCTATGGAACAACCTACCTCTGACAGTCAGATCTTGTCAGTCACTCAGCTCTTTCAAGCGTAAACTTCGTGCACACCTTGAAGTAGTTACATAGGATGGACTGTGACATAATACTCCGCCCAATCCTTCCGACTGCTTGTGATAGTGCCCCCCCCCCCCCACCCCCCCCCTTACTGTTCTTTATAAGATAAGCATTGACTGCTTTTTTTCTTCTTCCAGTACCGGTGTTGAATTGATCAGATATGTTCTGCTGCCTTATTTACAGGTTGTATGCTCATAATGTAAAACTGAGTGATGTATACATGTGTACATCTGGTGCTGTGAACACGCTATGTTTTGTTTGGAAAATCTGATGTATCAAATTTCACTCACTCACTCATGCCTTTATGTATATAAATTATGCCTGTAATTTTATATTTACTCATCAGTTATAGCTACGCAAGGGCTAGTTGTTAGACAGGTTTTTGACTGAACCTAAACTACAATCCTTGTAAAATAAAGTTCCAGTTCTCTGTCTCTCTCAGACAGAGAGAGGAGAAACTGAGGTTTTCGAGTGAGTGCCATTACAATGAGTGGTTATTTGAGACCTATTTTATACACCCATACAACTCCGCCCAGTCCTTCCGACTGCCTTCCGACCCCCCCCCCCCCCCCCCCCCCCATCTCCTTACTGTTCTTTATAAGAAAGCATTGACTGCTTCTGTTTTCTTTTCGATACTAGTCATATGAACTGATCAGATGTTCTGCTGCTTCATTTGCTCATAATATGCTCACCGTATGCTCATAATATGTAACTGAATGATGTATGGCATGTGTCCATCTGGCGCTGTGAGCACGCTGTGTTTTGTGTGGAAATTCTCATGTATAACGTTTCACTCATTCATTCATGCCTATATGTATATAAATAATGCCTGTAATTTGATATCTGTTCATCAGTAGCTTAGCAAGGACAAGTTGTTAGACAGGTTTTTGAATGAACCTAAACTACAATCCTTGTAAAACAAAGTTTTCTAGTTCGAGATCTCTCTCTCTCTCTCTCTCTCTCTCTCTCTCTCTCTCTCTCTCTCTCTCTCTCTCTCTCTCTCTCTCTCTCTCTCGCTCGCTCGCTCGCTCGCTCGCGCCTTCGGTTCTTTTCAACGCGAATCGTTCTTTCATTCTTTTCATGATCTTTTCTGACTAGCATCAGATGGGTTGTAGGAGCCCCTTGCTTTGCATTGTATTGGGTCGAAGATACTATACACTGGCTAAAACATTCTCTGACTGCGCTGCGTTGTGCCTACGAGCAGAAAACGACCTTGCATTGCATTGTGCATGTGTCATGCCCAGTCATGGTCTCCGTTTGAGCTTGAAGCAAATCAGACCAAGAAGACCCCCCGCGTTGCATTGTGTCGTGTCACGTCCTGCTGAGAACTCTTTCTCGTGTGTCTTGAACCAGCTCCAGTCAAGATGCTCCCTACGACTGTGTCGTGTCCCGCTGAGAACTCTTTCTCGTGTGGCTTGAACCAGCTCCAGTCAAGATGCTCCCTACGACTGTATCATGTCCCGCTGAGAACTCTTTCTCGTGTGGCTTGAACCAGCTCCAGTCAAGATGCTCCCTACAACTGTGTCGTGTCCCGCTGAGAACTTTCTCGTGTGGCTTGAACCATCTCCAGTGGCTTGAACCATGCTCCCTACGACTGTGTCGTGTCCCGCTGAGAACTCCTTCTCGTGTGGCTTGAACCAGCTCCAGTCAAGATGCTCCCTACGACTGTGTCGTGTCCCGCTGAGAACTCTTTCTCGTGTAGCTTGAACCAGCTCCAGTGGTTTGAACCATGCTCCCTACGACTGTGTCGCGTCCCGCTGAGAACTCTTTCTCGTGTGGCTTGAACCAGCTCCAGTCAAGATGCTCCCTACAACTGTGTCGTGTCCCGCTGAGAACTCTTTCTCGTGAGGCTTGAACCAGCTCCAGTCAAGATGCTCTCTACGACTGTATCATGTCCCGCTGAGAACTCTTTCTCGTGAGGCTTGAACCAGCTCCAGTCAAGATGCTCCCTACGACTGTATCATGTCCCGCTGAGAACTCTTTCTCGTGAGGCTTGAACCAGCTCCAGTCAAGATGCTCCCTACGACTGTATCGTGTCCCGCTGAGAACTCTTTCTCGTGTGGCTTGAACCAGCTCCAGTCAAGATGCTCCCCACGATGCATTGTGTCGTGCACCGCTGAGAACTCTTTCTCGTGTGCGTGGATTGCACCTACTCGAGTCAAGGCCTCCTTGTTGCGTTGTCTTTGCCCACGGAGAATTATCGTTTGGCTAATTGGCCTTCATCCAATTTTGCTTTACGTCCACAGAGACCATAAGGACTATTAGGGACGGAGAGATTTCAGGACGTCCACCTCGACTGTCACACAGCTCCCGAGCTCAGACCTTTTTATGGTCCAGGTTATTGTCCTTCGTTTTCAAACGTTGCTTTACGCCCACAGAGACCATAATTATTAAGGGACTATTAGGGACGGGGAGCCCGATGTGAGCCGGTTTGGCCTAGCGGTAAGGCGTTAGGTTGGTAAGCGGAAGGACCTCGGTTCGATACCGCTTCGACTCTCCTTTCTCTTCAAAAAGGTTGTGGTTTATGGACACTGTCCTGCTACTTTGTCCATCATTCCTACTGAAACATTAAAATGGCTCTCATCGCTGCCCATCTTAATGCAGGAATCATTCTGGTGGTGACAGTGTAGCGATAAGTATATAATCTCCCTCTTCCCGCACCTCCATACCCCCTTCCCCCCCTTCTTCCCTAATAAGGCTTATGGTTTCCGTGGACGTTAAGCACCATGTTTACTTACTATGGGGAGCCCAGGACGTCCACCTCGACTTTCACACAGCTCCTGAGCTCTGGGCTTATTGTCCATTCAATTAAACGTTGCTTTAAGTTCACAGAGACCGTATGGACTGTTAGGAACAAGGGCGCCACCTCGACCTTCGCAGAGCTCCTGAGCTCTGACACACTTCAGTCAAGAAGGACCTTGCATATCATTGCGTCGCTCCCGCCTAGGCTTTTCATTGGGCCCGCACCAAAACGTACTCGGGAAATGCGCTAGCTTGCATTGATTGGTGGTCGTCGTGCCCCGCTAACACTACGACCCAATGCGCCTGCTTTGGGGGGGTCGAGAACAGGTGGTCCTGGCCTTGTTGGTCGTGTCAAGGTGACCTGACGAACAGTGCAAAGTGAGATACGGGCGCTGTCAACTGCATGCTATCTGGGTTTTTTTGGTGTTTTTATATACATTTATTTTTATTTTTATATAAATCTTCTGATGCTTGATGACAGGACGAACGTGTCTGCAAAGGGATCATGGTTTCACTGGGTAATGCCAGTTTGATTGTTGTTCATGTTGTTCCTTTTACTGAGTTACTGCCGAGGTTGGCGTGAAGAGCCTTGATCCTATTTCGTCATTCGTGGCGATCTCCTGCGGCGCCTTTTCGTGTGTGTTAATTATATCTGTTCTTTTGTTTTACGTCCATAGAGATAATAAGGACTATAAGCTGAATTTTCCCTCGTCTGAGCGTGTTGTGGATCTTCGTCTTTGTCTCCTTCTTCTCCTCCTTCTTCTCCCCACAGCTGGGTTTTATGGATGCAGAAGTTAAGGCCCAGACTTGAACCCCCCCCCCCCCCCCCCACCTGAGCTGTCAAAGGTTCAGTCTTTATTTAAGCTTCCGTCTTCAAAAAAGCAACAACACCTGAGCTGTCAAAGGTTCAGTCTTTATAGAGTAGGTCAGAATAGTGTTTTGCATACTTCGCGCACTACGTTGATTATATATATATATATATATATATATATATATATATATATATATATATATATATATATATATATATATAAGCCTTGTATGCTTTCCTGGTCATTCAGCTTTCGCTCTGTCTCTGTCTTTCTCTGTCTGTCTGTCTGTCTTTGTCTAGTCTGTCTCTCTCTCTCTCTCTCTCTCTCTCTCTCTCTCTCTCTCTCTCTCTCTCTCTCTCTCTCTCTCTCTCTCTCTCTCTCTCCCTCCATCCCTCCCTCCTCTCTCTCTCTCCCCCCCTCTCTCTCCCCCTCCCCCCTATCTCTGTCTCTCTGTTTTGGGGAAAGGTCCCCTTCAGACATGAGCTTTTTGAACATAGGATGAATTACTTAACGTATAATGTGAGTTCTCGTGGGCTTACCTTCTTGTGCAGAGGACGTCACGATGTACGGTCTCGGGGAACATGTCAGCCGACCTTGCCCGCCCGTTCAGTTCTGTTTTGGTGTCGAATTCTGTCTCTGCTGTCCTTTTAGCTATAGTTTGTTACATAAATTCTTCCAACAATACTCCGCTTCATTCTCCCTCTTAAAACCAGTTTCTGCCTTTACTCCACTTTGTCTTAGTCATAGGACGATATTTTAAAATTGGAGCGTTGCTTAAAGGTGTGTGTGTGTGTGTGTGTGTGTGTGTGTGTGTGTGTGTGTGTGTGTGTGTGTGTGTGTGTGTGTGTGTGTGTGTGCCCACGCTTGAAATGAAAATCGAGTCTTGCGGACGATGTAGACCAGGACCACTATAAATCTGTCATGCGGGAATAGCGGCGTTGATGTCTTCTTTTTAGAGTTACTGTCTCGCGGCCTTTTTCTCTGCACTCGCATGTGTTGCCCCACGGGGCAGCTATTGTATTGTAATAGGTCTGCTGCACTCATTCTTACAACAAAGGCGCCAAGCATGGCAGCCAGCGCGCGCGCGTGTGAGTGAGTGTGTGTGTGTGTGTGTGTGTGTGTGTGTGTGTGTGTGTGTTGCGTGTTGTACGTGTGTGTGCGTGCGTGCGCGCGCGTGTGTGTGTGTGTGTGTGTGTCTGTCTGTCTGTCTGTCTGTCTGTCTGTGTCTGTCTGTACCACCGCCCTGACTTGCTGACGGTTTGTGTTGCAGTGCTGTCTGATGGGAACATGCCCCCACACCCCGACACCAACCACCACCCGCAGTCGTCGCTGGCGGAGCGAATGAACCTGCCCGGCTCCACGGGGCCCTACCACCTGGACACGGCGGGGGGCGGCGGTGGCAGCGGCGGCAGCAGCGGGGACGACCTCTACACCCTGGACGGCTGCAGTGACCCCAAGCGAAAGAAGGGGGCGGGCGTGGCGGGCAAGAGCATCGAGGAGGAGCTGTGTCGGATATGTGGCGACAGGGCGTCCGGCTATCACTACAACGCCCTCAGCTGCGAGGGCTGCAAAGGTGAGGTTCGAACCTCGTCATGCTTGGAAGACGGTGTGTAGCCGCCAGTGTGGCGAGTTTCTTTCTTCTTCTTCTTTTTTATAGTTTTTTTTATTAATTTTATTAAACAATTTCCCACGCAGTCTTGTCACTGTGGAATGCATTTGTCGGTGTACACGTGCGTATACCGGGTGACCCTCAACGTGTTCAGCTGGGGAACACTACAACAACAACATCAGCAACAACGAACGTCTTTAGGCATAACACAAGATACTTTTATCCCACGCCTTAAGTCAACAACAACATCAGCAAAAACGAAGTTCTTCAGGTAAATGACAAAATCTTTTTATCCAACGCCTTAAGTCTACAACGACAACAGCAGCAACGAATCTCTTCAAGCATAAATCAAGGCATTTTATCCTACGCCTTAAACCATCCGCAATGGTACCAAAGATCGAGACTTCGAAACACGTTGAACTAGTGATTTTCGCGGGTGGTTGTGGGTGGGTGGGTGGATTAGTTAGGACAAGGATGCTGAAGCATAATTGTCGTGTTGTGTCGATGACGGTGGATGAAGTGCTGAGGCAACACATGTTGCTTTGCCTTGGTTTCGCAGGTTTCTTCAGACGCAGCATCACCAAGAACGCAAAGTACTCGTGCAAGGATGTGGGCAAGTGCGAGATGGACATGTGGATGCGGCGGAAATGTCAGGCCTGTCGCTTACGGCGCTGTCGGGAAGTGGGCATGAAAGAAGAATGTGAGTATACAAGCCTCTCTGGATGGCTGTTGCCCATGACTTGTCCCTAATATGTCATCCGACATCCGAGGACATTAAGAACCAAAGAACAGAACTGTTGCCCTCAGAGCTCACAAGCTGTGTGTGAAAATCGAAGTGGCTGTCCTGGGCTCCCCGTCCCTAATAGTGATTATGGTCTCTGTGGACGTAAAGCAACATTGAACGAAGTAGCTCAGAGCTCAGGAGTTGTGTGAAAGTCGAGGTGGCCGTCCTGGGCTTCCCGTCCTTAATAGTGCTTGTAGTCCTCTGTGGTCGCAAAGCAACACTGAATTCAAGCTCAGAGCTCAGGAGCTGTGTGTGAAAGTCGAGGTCGCCCTCCTGGGCTCCACGTCCCTAATAGTGTTTGTGGTCTCTGTGGAGGTAAAGCAACATTGAACGAAGTAGATGTACAGAGCTCAGGAGCTGTGTGATAATCGAGGTGGCCGTCCTGGGCTCCCCGTCCCTAATAATCGTTACGGTCTCTGTTGACGTGAAGCAACACTGAACTTTAACTGTTGCCCTCTCTGTGTCTGCAGTGGTGACTTAACAGCTCGGGTGGTTTACATGTAATAACTTATTACCCTTTATGAACTTATCACCCATTGTGAGCTTTCTGGTCCAAGCCATCGTGGCTGGTGTCTTGTCAGAAAGATCAGCGCAAGGCGACAGACGCTTATGGACACTCACCAGGCTTGTTCAGCTTATTGTCATCTTTCTCTGTCGGACGTGGAAGCTCTGTTGGCGAGACCAGTTTCAACGTGACATGCCTGTTGCCCGTTGCGGTGACTGGCAAAGTAACTCTCCCCCTCGGTGCCAGTGTAGCGTTAGGCATAGTCTCTCTCTTCAGCTCTCTCCTCGGATCTCGGTCCCCGCCAGTACCTCTTCGGGGAAAACTCGGCGTCAGACAAGTCAAACTCGACTGAAAACTCGGCGTCAGACTCGGCATCCACATGTCGAACCATGGCAGACCTGTTGTCTGATGCCTTGACTGGCTAAGTAACTGTCCCCTTTGTCCGACGTGACAGGCCTGTTGTCTACTGCAATGACTGGCTAAGTAACTCACCCCTCTGTCCACCGTGACAGGCCTGTTGTCAGAAGACTAGTGACTAGCTAAGTAATTCTCCCTTTGTCCACCGTGACCGCCTATTGTCGGAAGACCAGTAAAGTATCCCTCCCCTTTATCCAACGTGACAGGCCTGTTGTCAGACGACTAGTGACTAGCTAAGTAACTCTTCCTTTGTCCACAGTGACAGGCCTGTTGTCAGAAGACCAGTAAAGTAACTCTCCCTTTGTCCACCGTGACAGGCCTGTCGTCAGAGGACCAGTAAAGTAACTCTCCCCTTTGTCCACCGTGACAAGCCTGTTGTCAGAGGACCAGTAAAGTAGCTCTCTCTCCTTTGTCCACCGTGACAGGCCTGTTGTCAGAGGACCAGTAAAGTAGCTCTCTCCTTTGTCCACCGTGACAGGCCTGTTGTCAGAGGACCAGTAAAGTAACTCTCCCCTTTATCCACCGTGACAGGCCTGTTGTTAGAGGACCAGTAAAGTAACTCTCCCCTTTGTCCAACGTAACAAGCCTGTTGTCAGAGGACCAGTAAAGTAACTCTCCCCTTTGTCCACCGTGACAGGCCTGTTGTCAGAGAACCAGTAAAGTAACTCTCCCCTTTATCCAACGTGACAGGCCTGTTGTCAGACGACCAGTGACTAGCTAAGTAACTCTCCCTTTGTCCACCGTGACCGGCCTGTTGTCAGACGACCAGTAAAGTAACTCTCCCCTTTGTCCACCGTGACCGGCCTGTTGTCAGAAGACTAGTGACTAGGTAATTAACTCTCCCCTTTGTCCACCGTGACCGCCTATTGTCAGAAGACCAGTAAAGTAACTCTCCCCTTTGTCCACCGTGACAGGCCTGTTGTCAGAGGACCAGTAAAGTAGCTCTCTCCTTTGTCCACCGTGACAGGCCTGTTGTCAGAGGACCAGTAAAGTAGCTCTCTCCTTTGTCCACCGTGACAGGCCTGTTGTCAGAGGACCAGTAAAGTAACTCTCCCCTTTGTCCACCGTGACAGGCCTGTTGTCAGAGGACCAGTGCAAGGCGAGGGACGCGCGGCGGAAGTCCAAGCAGAAGCCGGGTATCAAGAAGGAGGTGGCCAGCCCGGACAGCAACGAAGGGGTGGACACCGCCCTGTCCGCCGTCACGGACGTCCACACGCCCCTTAGCCTTTCCAACCCCTCCGCCAGCTCCTTCGCCGGCGACAGCTCGGAGGACAACCCTCTGATGCTTATGCCGGCGCAGCACCGGGAAACCCTCAACACTCTTATGTTCCTACAGGAGAAGTTCGAATTCCCTGACGAAGAAAACGTCAAAATCGCTTCGGTAAAATTAATACTTTTTTGTTTCGCTGTGGTTGTGGTGGTGTTTTTGTTTTGTTTGGGGTATTGTTTGTTGTTGTTGTTGTTTTTGTTAGTTTTTTCAGATACATCACTGAGTGATTTTTGTTGTTGTTTTTTGTTGTTGTTTGTTTGTTTTTAGTGCGGTCTTCAGATACATCACCGAGTGAGTGAATGAATGAGTGACAATTTTGACTCAGTTTGTCTATCAGGCAGTTAGTCAGTCAACCGGTCGGTCATTACATTGCTGCAGGAGGAAATCGACCTTGACAGGGGAAACATCGAAGTGGATGCCGATACCTTCTTGGACACGATGGCTCGCCTGACGGTCCTCATCACACGCCTTATCGTGGAGTTCGCCAAGAATCTGAATGACTTCACCGACCTCGACAGAGACGACCAGATCATCCTCCTGAAGGTAAGCCCACAGCCAATGGTGGCAATGTTAGCGATTGATTGGTCGCTTGATTCTTTATATTAACGTGTCGCCAAGCTATTGAGAGGCATTGGCGTTTATCCAGTCAAGACGCACAAACGAGACAAACCTCTCGACCTCACTTTCAATACTCCGACAACTCGGAATCATTTGCTTACCGGTGAAAACATTAACGTGGCTTGATAGAACATTTTGCGAAAACCTGGTGTGTGTGTGGGGGGAGGGAGGGGGGGGGACTTTCTTAGATGATGCAGTGAATAGTAAGCGATAGTCGCACTTTTATTTATTTGTCGGTTTTATATAGCGCTATTCTCTGCTCTTGAGCAGACTCACTGCGTCCGTTTCGCATGTGACTCTGAATTAGTGACTGTATTCTTTTTATATATAGCGCCTTTTTCAATATCTGCAGTAATGGTGTACTGACAGCGCTGTTTGGTTGTTGGCATAACTGGTGCCACGTTGTTCTTAAGCAGTCCGATATACTGACTCAGTGACAAAAACGTACCCGGCTTTTCAGCCAGACTTTTTCGTAAAATCGATCACAGTGATGTCTGTTGGAGCTCTGTCAGTTTTGCAGTGGCTGTGATAAACACAACACTACCAGCGCCCCCCATTTTCACGCCGAGATGGTCAGAAAAGTCAAGCGACGGCAGTGGTTTTGATACGTGCTGTCGTGACATCTGAAGCAGTGGATATTGTGTCCGCGGCGATCGGTACGACAAATTCAGGGTGAAAAATGTCTAGAGACTTATTCTGCAGTGTATTTTCACCGAGAAACGCGGACTTTGTAAGCTTGATGCCAAACACTGAGCATGCTCTTTGACCGATCTTCGTAAAATGGCACAGAAATGGTGATTACCATCCACGACGTTTACGTTTAGTCGTTCAAGATGACGACCGTATGTTTTCATCCATCTCAGAATGCACTCCATACTTCGATCTGGTTTAGTGAATGGTATGAATCTTGCTCCAGCTTCAAGTCAGTTTGGCTTACCGAACGTCTGACTTCATAGCCCCCATGCACATTTTCACCATTGCTGGTTTTTGTTCGCCACTCTGAAAATCCAGACAGCCCAGTAACTCCTTTTGTTTGTCGAAGGATTGCCAGAAGGCGTGACAGAGATCTGCGTCTCCTGATTGGCTAATCGCCACCGTCAGTCATTTTGGCGACAGGTTAATTCTCCGCCTAGCCTTCCGGAAGACAGGACTACAGACATGCATAGCCTATCCTCGCCTTGTCGCCGGAAACCTCCGGGCGAGCCCAGACCCAAACCACTTGCCCGTCGGCGGCGGAGCCATGCTTTTGCCTTCAGTCTGCTATAATGGTCATTTCTCCGAATTTGGAATTGGGCAAACTCTTGGATCAGCAGAGAGGAAGTCAGACCAATGCCGTGTACAGTGCGATGCTAGTCACCATTCTAACTGGGCTGTAACCGCAAAACCGAGGCCGAGTGTGAAGCGAAAACTTTGTTGTTGTTGTTGTTGTTGTTGTTGTTGTTACAAACTTAGAGGGGGCGGGGGGGTCCCCGAGCTAGTAATAATTCCTTCGGGCTTTTAAATGTTTTAATTCACTACCTCCGACCGTCTAGGAGACAAGTGCCCCTTTCTGCAGACTTGGAAAGTTGTGCATATCTGATCGAAACACCATTTATCAAATCACTTTTAGTCTGACAGTACTGATCATGTTCCGCGTAGACTGGTGGTAGTGCTGGAACGAGAAAGCCTCGACTGAACTCTAGAAAGAGCAGATCAGAATATAACGGCTTAGTGATAGAACGAGAATGCCTCGACTGAACAGTAGAAAGGGTAGATCAGAATGTAATGGCTTAGTGGTAGAAGGAGAATGCCTCGACTGAACAGCAGAAAGAGTAGATCAGATAGTGGCTTGGTAATAGGAGAAAGTCTTGACTGAATGGCACAAAGACTAGAAAGGATTGAGCAGAATACAATAGCTCAGTGGTAGAATGCCTCGAGTGGACCGCAAAAAGAGTAGATCAGAATTATTATGACAGATTAGTGATAGAACGAGAATGCCTCGACTGAACCATGGAAAGAGTAGATCAGAATATAATGGCTTAGTGTAGTGATAGAACGAGAATGCCTCGACTGAACAGTAGAAAGAGTAGATCAGAATATAATGCCTTAGTGTAGTGATAGAACGAGAATGCCTCGACCGAACAGTAGAAAGAGTAGATCAGAACATAATGGCTTAGTGATAGAACGAGAATGCCTGAACGAAACCACAGAAAGAGTAGATGAGAGTATAATCACCTGACATACGTCTGCTGCCAGGAATCCTGTTTTTCGGATTTTTTTCCTCGCCAGTTCGTTAAAGTTCGGTATTTTTCCCAATCCTTTTCAAACAGAAGATTATGCGTGTCTAGAGCCGCGATCGAGTTAGGCTTTCATTTGTGGCTTAGCTTCTGATTCTCTACGTAGGCGGCGTCCAGTGATGTTCTGTTTTTAAATGATTCTCTACTTAGGCGGCGTCCAGTGAAGTTCTCTTCTTTTTTAACTGATTCTCTACTTAGTGATTTTAAAAAAACTGATTTTCTCTACTTAGGTGGCGTCCAGTGATGTTCTTTTTTCTTTTCTTTTTTTAACTAATTCTCTACTTAGGCGGCGTCCAGTGAAGTTCTCTTCTTCTTTTTAACTGATTCTCTACTTAGTGATTTAAAAAAAAAACTGATTCTCTACTTAGGTGGCGTCCAGTGATGTTCTCTTTCTTTAATTCTCTACTTAGGCGGCGTCCAGTGAAGTGATCGCTATACGTGCCGCCCGCTGTTACGACCTGGAAACCGGGGCCATTGTGTTCGCCAACGGTCGTCCGTGCACACTGGAGAACATGCTGGCCACAGGCCTGGGCGACTATGCCCGGCTGATCTACGAGTTCTGCCGCAACATGGCTGTCATGGAGACGGACAATGCTGAGTACTCCCTCTTGACCGCCATCTCCATCTTTTCAGGTACGGAAGGGTTTAGCGCCGTTGTCAGTCTTCTTTATCTTCTTGTTTTCCCCCCCCTCTTCCTTTGTGATAGTCTCCATTTCTATTTGTGTGTGTGTGTGTGTGTGTGTGTGTGTGTGTGTGTGTGTGTGTGTGAGAGAGAGAGAGAGAGAGAGAGAGAGGAGAGCGAGAGAGAGAGAGAGAATGTGTGTGTGTGTGTGTGTGTGTGTGTGTGTGTGTGTGATTTTCATTTTTGTGGTGTATCTGTCTCTCTCCTCCCCCACACCCTCCCAACACCCACACCCATACCCCCCGTCTGTCTGCATATCTGTCTCACTCGCGCGCTCTCTTTCACACACGCACGCAAACGTACACAGACACACAACACACACACACACACACACACACACACACACACACACACACACACACACACACACACACACACGCGCGCGCGCGCGCGCGCGCACATGCCATGCAATGAGGAACTGCGGACGCAGAAATTACAGCCCCCTCTGTTGAGAGCCCAAAGCTGTGAAAGGTTCTCACTTTAGATGCTGGGGTGGGCAGAATATAGCCATGCATGCTTTGCCCATTGCCAGGAATGTCTTCCTTTCTAATTTCTAATTTCCTGGTCCATTCAACTTCGTGTGTGTGTGTGTGTGTGTGTGTGTGTGTGTGTGTGTGTGTGTGTGTGTGTTGTCTGTTGCTGTTTTGTCGAACCTACTCCCCATTTATCAGCAGCGTCAGGTGCTAGTTACTGGCGCATTTTCCCGGTGGGCCCGCGGAACAAATTGGCCACCCTGCTCATCTCTACAAGGTTCCCGTAACATTGGGAGCCTACGGAATAAAAACAACGAAGGAAAACAAGAAAGCACACACTCAAAGCTGGCTTCAAATCATTTATTTACAACCGGTGACAGATTTTAAAGAAAGCCGTCCCTAATAGGCCATCTCGCCTCCGTGGACGTAAAGCACCAAGAAAGTAAAGTATTTTAAAGAAGCGAAACTTCAGCTTCTGATCTGGTGGACTGTGTTTTGACCTTGCACTATTTTAAGCTGATAACATTTGAATCGTTACGCATTTTTTACCTGCGAGTCAGATCTTTTACTTTTTTTTTTTTTTACTTGTGTCCCTTTAAATACAATGGGTATGGTTGACTGGGCACTGATACCAAGTTATGCTACTACTTTTCTTTTTCTTCTTTTCCTTCCCCCGTCCTCTCATTCGCTCGTTCTTTTTCTCCCTCTTTCGCCCCCCCCCCCCCCCCCCCCTCTCCGACCCAAGACACCGGCCTTGTTGGTCATCTTCTGTTTCTTCTCAAGAGTTTTCATTTTAACATGATGAGATGGCCAGCAACACTGTCACGATCTGCCGCCCTCTCAAGACCTCTTGCTCGATCTGGTGAAGCTGTATCATCATGAGTCTGCTGAAGGTGTATTAACATCAATAATAAAACTTGATTTGATTTGATTGAGAAACAAATCTGAAACGAGAATGACTGCTAGCGTTCAAAAGAACGCTTATTTATTATGACACAGACGCACAGTCTGCAGGTTTTCGGGGTAATCCCCTTTGTCAAGCTCCAAAACGACACTTAAACAACAGTTAAACGGTTAAAAACGATGGAAAATTAGATGAGAAGCAAAGTAACTTATCTTTTTGGGGTTGGGCTGTACAGTTGTGTGTTTGTCCAGTGCTTTAAAGAATGATGGCATGTCAGTGACGTGTAATAGGTGTCATTTGATTGGATCTTTGTTGATGATCGCCCTAATGACAATGACGTGTAATAGGTGTGATTTGATTGGATCTTTGTTGATGATCGCCCTAATGACAATGACGTGTAATAGGTGTGATTTGATTGGATCTTTGTTGATGATCGCCCTGATCTAACTGTGATGGTGGACTGGGCGTAAAACACAAAGTTACTGTTTGCTTAACTGTTCCAATGAAAATGTCAAAAAAACACCATACTATGTTTATAAATATTATACACATCATCCCAACGTGCCCAAATTCTGTAGCCTCATGAATATGACTTCAAATTCTAAGAATGTTAAGCTTCTAAATTTATTAGTTGTATCTTTGAGATATTTTGATTAAGCCAATAGCGAAACACAACGAAAAAAGATATATTTAATTTTTGCGCCTTAGCCTTACATATTTATAACAACTTGGATTTGTGTTTGAGCATTTATATTTGTCTTATATATATAAAGTGTGGTAGTTGTTTATTAGTAGCACATATGTACTTGTTCATAAGGAATGTCGTGTGCGAATGTAATTTCCCTTTCTAGCCCCCAGGGGCAAAAGGTTCAATAAAACATTGAAAACCTTGAAAAAACTTGAAACTTACTGACTTTGTTGCTGTCCCCAGAGCGGCCTGGTCTGAAGGAGAAGGAGCGGATAGAGAAGCTGCAGACGAACTACGTGGAATGCCTGCAGTCCTACGAGTCGGCAAAGCGGCGACGAGGGGGCGGCGCCCTGGCCAAGTTCCTCACCAGACTCTCCGACCTCCGCTCCATCTCTGCCGAGCACTCCAGCGTGCTGCTTGGACTGCAGGAAGAGGGGTCGTCGGTGCCCACCATCATGAAGGAAATGTTCATACTGCCTCGCGAGGGCAGCTAGCTGCCGCCCCCCTCACCGGCCTCCCCCTCCTCCTCCTCCTCCTCCTCCACCTCCCCCTGTCCGACCTGCTGAAAGTGGGATCGTCAGCGCCGAAGCTTGTGAAGGGAGTGTTCATTCTGCCTCGTGAGGGGGGTGGGGGTTGTTGGATTCCTCCTGCCGCCCTCGCAAACAAAGCCTCTTGCTCGATCTGCTGAAAGTGGGATCGCCGGTGCCCAGGTTCACGAAGGAAGCGTTTATCCTGAACCCACTGCACGCACACCCTACCTTTCCCCCATAACCCCTACCAACCTTCTACCACCGCCACCCTTTGGGAGAACAGAACGCTCGTCCGTCGCCCTCTGCAGTCTGCTGCTCGACCTGCTGACAATTGGATCGCCCGTACCCTTGGTGCGCCCGTACCCTTGGTGCGCCCGTACTCACGTTGACGAACGACCCGCTCATTGTACAGCCGGGTAGGAGCCAGGACTCACTCGTCGACCCGGACCCGTGGCTGCTTTCTGCTCTAGGGCTGTGTGTTTGTTAGAAGATTGGGGGGAGGAGGGGTGGAGCTGCTACTACGCTGTGTACATACATACATACATACATACATACATACATACACACACCCTGGAATGCAGAGAGGACGTGGTGTCCTGTGTGGATTCGACAGGCGGTGGCCGGGACTCTACGGTGTCGTGTTCATGTGGACACAAGGTCCGAACTAGTAACACGTGCTGCGGATCATTTGTTGTTGTGGTCGGTGTTCTCTGGTTAGCCTCCAGTACCTTCGTGGCAGTGTTTACTTTAGGGGGCAGGGGGGGCTGTCGAAGAGAGAGGAGGAGGAGGAGAGTGCAGGCAGGTGAAGTGACCATTTTTGAGGGTAGGGTCATCGCGAGTTTCTGACTGGTCAACTTGCTTGTGGCTTGCTCAAGGTCGTGTCTGGGATCTAAAGTCTCTCTCTCAAAGACCTGTTCCCCAAACTCGTGGATTACTTAAAGGCCTCGTAGGTCTTTGGAGCGTCTCGGGATCACCACAGAGAAAATCTATGATCTAACTCTGACAGCGATGGGAATGGAGCTAGTGAAAAAGAAGGTTGTGTTGATTTCGGTTGTTATGTAAAGTAATGAAGAAAAACAAACTTTGCTGAACAACGGATGATTTTATTTTATTTTAATTTGCTGAAGAGGAACTGTTTTGACTAAACCTTTGCGCTGAGAGTGTGTTTTTCTTAAGCGGCAACCTCGTAGCATCTTTCAAGAACTGCTTCACAGATCAGGAAAAGAGAAATAATCGTTAATATAAAGGACACCACACTCTGCATAGACCACAACATGACACATTTTTGTTTCCTGTTTGACCATTCGTTTTCTGCTACAACTACATATCCGTCAGGCCATCCTTGCCTTTGTTTTCACCTTCTGCATTTGATGAAAGGGTTGAAGAATTGCGACAGGAACTGCAAACAGACGAGTGAGTGAGGTGCGTTCCGACACTCACCTGGGCTAGCTCCACGCTTGGCAGAGCCCATTGCAGTGCACCGTCTCGGAATAGGCGACTTATTCCAGTTGTGTCTTCACACGTGTATTCAGTACGGAAGAAAAGTGCTCAAAGCTGTTGGACTTCGCTCTCGGGGTGATATTAAGAATACGCTTCACCATTTTTCTTGTGAACATTTTGTTTTCATACGCTCAATGTGCAGGGATTAATTACCCTCAGACTCATGTTGTTGTTGTTGTCATTGCCATCTCTTCTGTGTTCCATTGTATGTGTGTCGGCATGATCAGAGAATGAATGTGGTTCTAAACAGAACTCTGAATAACGCATGTTATTTGATTGCCGATGGCTAGGGTTTGTGGTGGTGTTTAATAAGAGTGGTCTCCGTGGGATTTAAGACAGTGGTTCTTGAGAGTGATGTTCAGGCTCATTTACTTGAGCAACGAGCGAAGTAGATTGTTGGCAACGATGCCTTTGTTTGGTTGTTAAGTATTATTCTTCTTCTTCTTCTTCTCCTCCTCGCTCTCTCTCTCTCTCTCTCTCTCTCTCTCTCTCTCTCTCTCTCTCTCTCTCTCTCTCTCTCTCTCTCTCTCTCTGCACATTGCTTGCATTGAGTGAGACCCACAAATGGTTTGACAAGAAGTGGTCTGGCTGCGTGAAGAAATAATCACCTGTGTTTTGTCTTGTGTGACCTTTGTGGAGTTACTTAGGGCCACTAAATGTGACTGGTTACAATGGCTTTGTTTCTGGGGCCGGGGGTTGGGTTGGGGAGAGACTGACTGGCCCGGGTTGGGATTGTTGATTATGCTCAGGGACATTCGACTGGATGGTGAGGTGGCTCAGCCACAGTCTTCGGCCTTATGCTCATCTACCTGGAGTTCTGTCCTCAGGAGTGTGTAAAAAGACACAGGGCAGCCACTGGCGTACGCAGGTGTATAGCGCCATGCAGAACCGTACAGTACGACAAGGGGTATGGATTCGCTAGTTTACAGTACAGTACGGCTTGTGATCAGTGAGGTTTTCCTCAAAGCCAATGGTCAGTCAGGTTTTCATTACGGCGAGTGGTCAGTCAGGTTTTCCTCGCTGCCACTGTTCAGTCAGGTTTTCCTCACGGCCAGTGGTCAGTATGGTTTTCCTCACGGCCAGTGGTTAGTCAGGTTTTCCTCTCGGCCAGTGGTCAGTATGGTTTTCCTCACGGCCAGTGGTCAGTCAGGTTTTCCTCACGGCCAGTGGTCAGTATGGTTTTCCTCACGGTCAGTGGTCAGGTTTTCCTCACGGCCAGTGGTCAGTAAGGTTTTCCTCACGGCCAGTGGTCAGTAAGGTTTTCCTCACGGCCAGTGGTCAGTGGTCAGTATGGTTTTCCTCACGGCCAGTGGTCAGTATGGTTTTCCTCACGGCCAGTGGTCAGGTTTTCCTCACAGCCAGTGGTCAGTAAGGTTTTCCTCACGGCCAGTGGTCAGTATGGTTTTCCTCACGGCCAGTGGTCAGTAAGGTTTTCCTCACGGCCAGTGGTCAGTGGTCAGTATGGTTTTCCTCACGGCCAGTGGTCAGGTTTTCCTCACGGCCAGTGGTCAGTAAGGTTTTCCTCACGGCCAGTGGTCAGTATGGTTTTCCTCACGGCCAGTGGTCAGTAAGGTTTTCCTCACGGCCAGTGGTCAGTATGGTTTTCCTTTTGGCTAACAGTGAGGTGTTCTTTATGGCCTCACGGAACAGTTCTGATCTGGGGTTCTGCAGATGCAGAAATGAAGGTCCCCATTGCTGAGAATCCAAAACTTACAAAGATTCTCTCTGTTGCTTTTTAAGTGTAAGTGTAAGTCAGAATGTAGTTTTTGCATGCTATGCCTGCTGCCAGGAATGCTGCCTTTCTAATTTATGCCTTTTCGACCTATTCAACTTCATATATCCCGAATATCTCTTGACTTCATCAAGTGTTGTCTGACTTAAACAGTGATTTGGACGTTAGACATAAAAGTGATGAATTGTTGCTCGCCATGATATGACCTTTGCGGGTGACTGGTGGTAAAATAAGAAGAATCAACTAATCAGTCTTCTCTGAACAGTAGTAGGTTTTCTGCTTAAATACATAACCACAGAATTCCTCTCAAAACGGACGTACTTGCTCTAAGCAAACTGCCGGGTATATGGAACCAATGTGTTAATGTTTCTACATCGGGACATATTCCTCTTGTACATTTAAGTACCTAATACAGTAATAGCAATAAAGTTAAAACAAATTGTATCGTTATGGTTGTTTTCTGGAGATTTCTCCATTCCGTTGGTCCCTTTTCAGTGGTATAGTGACTTTAGTGGGGTCATTGCCTTATAATGTTTGGAGGTTTTTCCATTCTGTTGGTCCCTTTTCAGTGGTATAGTAACTTTAGTGGAGTTATTTAGGAAACCTTAAACTGTTTGGTGAAGTAGCAAAGGGACTTGTAATTTCTTCTCCTGTGTATATTAATTACACTGTGTCAAAATGTATCGTAAGTGAATTACTTAAAGTTGTTTTGGACTAGCCGAAAGGTGAATACGTGTTTTGTTACAGTAGTACGAACCTTTCAGGAGGTAGCGACAACTTCCACAAAATACTCCACGTCTTGCTTGCAAAAAGCACTGACGTTGAAGGTATGAACTAGTGTGGTGGTAGGAACAGCGGCATGCACAGGAAAATGTTATTCGGTGTTCACGTTATTATTACCGTGCTTGTGGATTCCCCCCCCCCCCCCCCCCCCCCCCCCCTTTTTTTTTTGGGGGGGGGGGGGGGGGGGGCTATTTTGAATCGCCGTGTGTCCATCAGTTCTTGTGTCCGGGCTTTGTACAGAAGATATCTCCTGAACCGCTCAACCTTTTGTAACCAGACTTTGTATGGTGGTACAGCCCTAAGAGCCAGAGTGTTGTCCGAAAACACTGGGTTACTGTCTTCAAGGTCTAGGTCACAGTGCGGGCTTATATAATCAAACTATGACTGTTTTAACTAGATTTTCTGAACTAATGATTCGTTTGAAACCAAATTTAATTACTGCATCATTACCATAAGCCGGAGTGTCTTGTTACGGTCACGGTCAAAGTCACAGCGAAGGTTAAAATGTCAGTGTTTATCTTGGCGGTGTCTTCTGAATTGTTGAACCTTTTGTCACCAAACCTGGTATGGTGATGCATTTCGTGAGCCAGACTGTCACACAAGAAGGTTGCCTTGCTGTCTTCAAAACCAAGGTCTCCGTAAGGACTCATACAGTCAAAGACCGTTCCTACTATATCTTCAGAACTGCATCTACACCTTTGATTTGATGATGCACCATTATATGTCCGTCTGTCTTATGAAAGGAGTAGATTACTGTGTGCTATGTCAAGGCTACGGCGAAGGTTCAGAACTTCACTGAATCAGCGAATGCTTCTCACGTCTTGTGTTTTCTATGCCTCTGGTCTCTTTTCACAACCTAGTTAGGTGTGTTGATGTGCTGTTGCTAATAATCAGAACCAGTGCAAACTACTACGTGGGCATATTTACTGACAATAATAATGTGACTTACAATATCTAGGCACAGAATGGGGATTTTACGGGGCAAAGGGACAAACGTTGTTCAGCTTGTCATTTCGTGTTCTTGTGTGTTTGCCTAGAGGGCAGAAACAACACCACTCCATCATTTATACCATTCATTGTCTTAACTGTCCAGTTAGTATTCAGTGATGAGGTCATAATCATGTACTAAATCCAGTTCAAGAGTTCTGTGTATGTATTATATGCAACTACTGACTAGTAAACTAATTGATTGTAAATTAGACGACTAGCTCTCCAGATGGGGAGAACTGTATGCTGAGGACTGAGCAGTTGTAGACGACTCTGAACGGCAGAACTGATTTAGTAATTCGCGGGTCTTGGCTGATCGTGACAAGCACAAAAGAAGCAAAAGCAACGGTGCAGCCTGGTTGGTCATGGCCAAGCTAACTCTCTCCCAAAATCTCGGCTGTGGGACTTGGTGACCGAGACACGTAGAGCATACAGCACCATTGCAGTGTCGGGGTCGTCCCACCGGACCTACTTCCGCTCGCGCCACGCTTTGATCTCGCCGCCAGCAAGATGGCGACGGCTTGTGGAGCCCACCTGGTCTGATCGCGCTCTAGCGACTACCCTTCTTGTGTCCCACTGGACCTGATGCCTCAGTCATCTTCCACAGGATCCTCTGTCACATTTTCAAAGTCATACAAGGATATTTATTCGCCAGTGACTTTTAAATTTACACAGGAACGTGTCTTGGTGACGTTCCATTCATACAGTGCATTAACAAATAGACAAAACTTTACAATTAGCCCTGTATAAAAGTTAAAAGGTCATGTAGTGAGGAGTTTTCAGCCGATCGACTGCCGCTCAATACAAAAAATCAAATTCAAAAGGGAAAAAACCTGACTCGTGGAGTAGGCCCTATTTGTCAGTAGTAGTGATAGCATCATCGCCAGAAGGGCTTTGCCTGGGTAAGTCAAAAACTACGTAGAGTAGTAGTACATCGCTGTGCGTGCTGTCAACGCTGTGTGGAATCGGTTTGAGTTGACCTTGATGTACTTGGCCATCCAGTTTTGATATGCACTCAGGCCAAAACGTTAAGCAACTATAAAAATTAAGGAGTGTAATACGTTTTATATTGTCAGCAAATAGAATCAGATTACACTTTCAGACAATAATGAAGCTGGTACTATTCAAACTGTCCAGAAATTGCATGGTCAGATAAGCCAAGGCATTGCAATCCAGTAACATCAGTTTATTGGCTCCTGGATCTAAATTGGTTTACCCGTACGTAATACTGTGCAAAACTGGTTGTAGGTGTGTGTGTTTTTTACACACACCCGGCACGTTTTTCACGTGTCCTCCAGGCGGTATAGAGTATGTGTGAAACAGATAGCATGTTGAATGGAGGTAGACCGGTGACTGAGAAGTAAATTGTTGCACATTTAGAGGGTTTTGTTTTAGTTTTTTGTTTTTTGTGGGGAGTGGTTTATTGAGGTTTGAGGCTTAACTTTTGAGCTTCAGCATACATGGCCATCCAGGTCTTTCCTATGAAACACTTCTTGCCTGCCACGAATAGAGTTTGGTCCTGTGGTGTTTTGTTTGTTTGTTTATTTTATGTGTTTGTTTGTTTTGTTTTTCTCTCTGCCAGTTCCTTAAAGGACAAGTCCAAGGTTAGGGGTGATTTTTGACACGATTTCCGTTAAAGCTCGCTGAGAACGATGCTGTAGGTGAAATTGTGATCTGCGGGTCATAGATGCACGAAAAAAAGGCATTTTCTGTCGTACCGAAAGCGTCGCCATGACGCCCAAATCACGTGACCATATGCCTACTACGTCACTCTGGGGAGTCGCTGCAAAATGGCCAACTCGAGCTCCAAAGACGAAACTGATACTTTGCCCGAAAGACCACAAGGTACAGCCGTATCAGTTTGAGCCTGTCAGGCAGGATTTTGAAAGAGTACCGGAACATCGTGTCAGCTTCGAAGCAAACCCCATGCGGTATTCCATGGGGTTTGCGAAATCGCACTCACTGAAGTGCTCGCTACACAAATGGGCGTGATGCGGCCCAGCAAGAAAGTCAGCTCGTTTGAATTGTATAAATTTAATCCACTTTCGCCTCACTGCGGGTCGATTGCGCGGGAGCTCGTGCATTGTTATACCAGGGGTCGTCTGCGAATTGTTACAGTTCGCGGCAACACAGTAGGCCGGCATAGTTAATTTTTTTGTCAACCATACGCATACACAGTTTACTGAAGAATCTAAGATGGCAACCGCACTGACTCCCCAGACTGACGTCACTTCCGGGAAAGTCACGTTACTGATGGAGAACCCGAGACTGTAGTCTCGGCCAGCCTACAGAAATAAAATCGATTAAAAACCCAATTTTAAAAAAAAATCTTATTTTTTTCTATTTTATTAAATCTGAAACTAGTGACTCATTTGTCAGTCATTTCGATGGTCATTTGGCATACTTAAAAACCTTGGACTTTTACTTTAACTGCAATAACCTGCCAATCTCTGCAGCTGTTGGCCTTGGGTTGGAATTCATTCTGGCATCTCTTGACCTGTCTCATTTAGGCGATGTCTGTCCTGGTTACTCGTCCTTCAGCAAAGGTTACCTTTCTCTTGGCGCACACCTTGTTCACCTCGCTCTCTCGTCCCTCTTCCAAGTTCTACCTCGTCTCTGCGAGCTGTGCTTTCATCGTGTGTGTGTGTGTGTGTGTGTGTGTGTGTGTGTGTGTGTGTGTGTGTGTGTGTGCGTGCGTGTGTGTGTGTGTGTTGTGTGTGTGTGTGTGTGTATGTGCATGCGTGCGTTTGTTTATGTGTGTATGTGTATGAGTGTGTTAGTGTATGTGTATGTGAGAGAGAGAGAGAGAGAGAGAGAGAGAGAGGTTTGTATGTGGTGCGTGAGAGGAGGGGGGGGGGGGGGAGAGAAAGAGGGGTCAGGCTGCTGCGCCTCTCTATACTACGTATTAACTTAAACGTGACTAATGAATCAGCTTGCTTCATTTAGGTCGAACTGGCGTAGGTCGAACGGGTTGAGTCGAGGGAGATTAAGTCGAGAGGGCCTGCCCACGAATATCGTCTGTGAGATTGAGAATCACCTTCAACATATACACGAACAAATTTGTAATTAAAGTAAATGTTTCACGGTCTTGTTGATTTGACGGTAGCGTTGACAGCAGTGAACAAGATGTACATGTAGAGAGACCTGTGTTCCAAGTAATATGAGGATCAGACCAGGGCTATCTTGCAACCAGATGTTCTGTGTAAAGTATCTGTTTGCTACACATTCGCACTTAGGCGCGCGCGCAAACGAAGGTCCCCTGAGAAATATTGTGCCTAACCGGTCTGCTAGCTTGGGCAGAAACTGTGGTGCGCGAGCACTGAATTGTTTTTAAACATGTTTCAGATTTATAAAGTAGAGTTTGCTTTGTTTCGATCATATATATCTGCATACGAATTTTTATTATGAATCTACTGTGACATACCACAAGGACCTCCTCTATAGTTACTCACATTAATTCTGGTGTATGCTGATTTTAAGGCGTTAAATGAACTCATAATAATGTGTATGTAAATACAGCACGAAATGACACTTGTTTTCTTGTACATAATGTTTAATACCATTATCACATTGATAGGTTTGTGTGTACTACGATATTTCGAGTTGTTTCATTGTCATTTTTCATCACCACGATGTTTGACCTTTGCATCATTGCTTGCATTGTATGGCACACGTCATTGTTTGTAAATGGACAAGACTTGGGTTATCAAACTGTAGATGTTACATTGACTTTACTTCCTTTTCCTGTTGTTCCTTGTACTCAGTGGCGAACGTTTTCGGATTCGCTGGCGCTGAGCGAGCAGCAGTTGCGGCACTTCCCATAGAGGAGAGCTGGGAATGGAGTAAGTATTTTATTCCAGTGGTCTTCGTCAAGCGCCTGTTGCATTTTTAGACCACGTTATTAATTCGTTGTTTTGTCCGAGCAGCAGAATGTATTTTGAAAGCCGGTGACATCCTTTTCAGTCTCAGGGGAATGAATTCAGCTCGGATGAAACTGAAACACTTATATCTGTTACAAGAGTAACCGTACATGATGGATGATTCTGATTTTAATTGATGAAAGTCGATTGGTGTAGTACCATCAGTTGACTTCATGCCCTCATGATGTACTTGTTAGTATCACTCCCCTCCCCTTCCCTACATGTATGGGGAAGGCAGAATGTCCTTCACTGTCACTCGCAAAAGCAGAAGTGGAAATAAGTGTCCAAAGTTCCACAGAAGGTTTCATCAAGAAACCCACAAATGGTCGGCACAGTGGCCATTGTCGAGTGCGCTTACAACTAGATACCCCCCAAAAGGCGTTCCAAACAGATAAAAAGGAATCCAAACGACAATTATTGTCAGGTTTACTCTTCAGTTTTATGGGTATATTGTCGAGGACTGCGTGGTTGCACGCGTTTTTAGACATTGTTTTTGTTTGTGGGGGATTTTGTAGTTGTTGTTTTTTGTTTCTTTTGTTGTTGTTGTTTGGTTTTTTTGTTGTTGTTGCTTATTGCGTTATTAATATTATATATTAACAAGTGAGGCAAAGATGTGATTTGTATATAATTTTAAATGCAGCACACAATGGTTGAGGAAGGTAATAGTTTGTATAAAAATTATATAGTTTTTATTTTTATTTTAATGCGGCCCAGACAATAGGGTCATCAGTGCTTCTGCTAACTACCCACAGTCACAGAAGCAGAAAGAAGCCTACGTGAGGTACGCTTGAGTCTGACTGAAGTTGGGCTACCTCAATAGGCGATCATGGATTGCCGAGTGACGATAGGCTACCTCAATAGGCGAACATGCATTGCCGAGTGACGATAGGCTCCCTCACTGGGCGAACATGCATTGCCGAGTGACGATAGGCTACCTCGATAGGCGAACATGCATTGCCGAGTGACGATGTCGACATTCTGCCTTTCAGTGTGGGAGGGGGGTCCTCGTAAAATAGTTGTACAGAATATGCGTACACACCGTAGTTTGAGACTATATCGGTGTGAGTGTGTCCTCACTAGCGTCAGATTATTTTGGCATCGTTATATAATAATATATCAGTCTTCAGTGGAGTTGTTGCCGGATTCACAATTCATGGTGTTTTTGTTGGACATTGCTGGACATTGGCCAATGCCTCATTGATCAACGGACATTGACCATCGTAGGTTCCAGGATTCCAGTCTAGGATTTAGGTCTTGTTTTTTTGGCCCGTTTGTTTGTTTGTTGTTGTTGTTGCTTTCTCCGCCATCACCATCCCACCTCTCTTATGGCTTGTTGGTTGACTGGGCATCATATGTCCATAATCAGTCCTTTTTTCTTTTCTTTTTTTGAGGGTGTGGAGGGTGGGGGGTGAGGAGGGTTCCAGGTTGTCTGCTTCGGCTAGATTCTTCTCACCAACATTATTTTACCCCATCATTCAGAATAAGGAATTCGGGGATACAAGGGGGCGCAATTACGAGTCTCGAATGCCTCTCTCCAAAGAGTGGTCTCTTTAATTATATTATATATATATATATATATATATATATATATATATATATATATATATAGACACATGCACATGCTTCAGTGTGTGACCTTCGTGGATTATGTACCTTGTATTACTTGCATACCAAGAGATAGTTGTCGCACGTGGTTCAGGTCTGTTGTTGTGTCCCTCTTTAACACACGTGACGTCAGCCGGGTGCTAAAAACACTCATTGTTTTTGTTTGTTTTTAACGGCAACGTAGCAGAGACAAGCGATAAGGAGAGCAGCCGCAAGGAAGAAGATGTGTGTGTATGATTATTATCAATTATAATTCTGTAATGAGGCTGTTTCCGTTGCAGATTGGTACATATAAACTCCGCTGTTTTTCCGCTTCTGTTTTTACATTTAAGGGGAGAAAATTGATGTCTCGTGTTCGAAATTCTATAATATGAGTTGGGGGGAAAGAAATAATGGCAGAAATCTGGCGCGGTCGTTCAAAAATCGTTTATATTAGTTATGTTCAGGCAAACTTTTCACACACACACACACACACACACACACACACATGCACACACACAAGCGTACACGAACAAACAAGCACGCGCTCAAGCACACACACACAAGCGTACACCAACAAACAAGCACACGCTGACACACACACACACACACACACACACACACACACACACACACACACACACACACACACACACACACTATACAGCATTTCAACACCAGTACATCAGTAATATCACAGGGGGACGAAGGGAAGTTCGCGAGTAGTTTGCAGTCGTTGAAGTGGCTGCCGTGAACCGAATCAACCAGGTTTCCTTGTTGGAAAGAAAACTTCCTTGTGGGACTTCGACGAACGGCTCTGAAATTAAACAGCTAGGTGGCTGCGCTGGACTTTCTCTCTCTCTCTCTCTCTCTCTCTCTCTCTCTCTCTCTCTCTCTCTCTCTCTCTCTCTCTCTCTCTCTCTCTCTCTCTCTCTCTCCATGTTTGAAAATAGAGCATAATCAGGGTGAAATGGGCATAATTGTGCGCGTGTTTTGAGTTCTGTTTTTATATAATGTTACTCAGCATGCCTTTCAGATTTTTTAAATATATTTATTTATTCTTTTTTCGCATTTCTTCAGCATTAAATGATCAGTCTGTGATCTGGTTTAAACCTTCTTTTTCTTCCTTTTTTCTTGTTTTTTGGGGGTTTTTTTTGTTTGTTTTTGGGGGGTGGGGGGGGGTTGTTTTCTGTTGCTTTTTTCTCTAGGGCTGTTGGAGGAAGTTATTTGGACTACCAAACGTGTCTGGATGGTTGTTTGTACTCTGCAGTTCTTTATGCTTTCTTTTTGTAGCTGTGCAAGACATCTTACGTGTTGCAGTGGACACATTTTCACAGGTCATAATACCACTATTTTAATACATGCCTATATCATATTTTTCTTCGCTTTTCGTCTAAACATGCTTGATACTTTGTGCTGTATTGTTACGGAGTCTTTGTGAGCTCTAGTGGGCAAATACGACTGACTTAGAATTATGTACAATCAAAACAAAGATGGGTCAAAATGGCGGGTGTCTCGTTCACAATAATAACCTTGGTTACCGAGTGATCTGTGGTGTTTTCATGACTGGCAATAAAATGCAAAGGTATCACTCAGTTGCCATTTCTTCTTCTTCTGCTTCTTCTTCTGCTTCTTCTAAATCGTTATAAGTACAGGCCATTTCCTTGCGTATTTCATCATGACGGTTGTGTTCCATTCTTCTTCCACGCCTCTTCAATACCCCTACCTGCCCCCCCCCCCCCCCCTCCTCCCCCTCCTCCACCATCTGCCCTTAATTACAGATGTTAGCCGTTAGATTGTGTCGTGTTTGGGTAGTTGTTGTTTTATGGTGAAGTGAAGCATTCACAAGGTGGCATGCACTGACATTTTTAATCTGCGACACCCGTATAGTACTGTTAGTATAGGAACAAGTTCTCCTGCATGTGCTTTTTTTGTGGGGGGTGGGGTCTTGTTTCCTTTGTACTGTCGATCGACATAAATGCAATAATTCAAAAATGCCTTGGGGCTGGGAATGAGGTTAAGATGGAGGGAGGGGGGGGGGGGGGGGGGGGGAGAAGGTGGAATCGAGGGGCGGGAGGAGGAGGAGGAGGGGGTGGAAGAGAGACAGGTGAAGAAAGAAGAGAAAAAGAAAATCTTCAAGACCGCTTTTCCTGGATTTTTCAGGATGGTCGTGGAAGAGGGGTACCATGCACTGTACTCGGATAGCTGGTCTGGTCTGGTGTCCTCTTGTTGTCGGGTCTGGTGTCCTGTTATGGTTAGGTCTAGTGTTCTGCTATGATCTGGTCTAATGTCCTGCTATGATCTGGTCCAGTGTCCTGTTATGGTCTGGTCTAGTGTCCTGCTCTGGTTAGGTCTAGTGTCCTGCTATGGTCTGGTCTAGTGTCCTGCTATGGTTAGGTCTAGTGTCCTGCTATGGTTAGGTCTAGTGTCCTGCTATGGTTAGGTCTTGCGTCCTGCTATGGTCGGGTCTGGTGTCATGCTATGGTTAGGTCTGATGTCCTGTTATGGTCGGGTGTCCTGCTATGGTCGGGTCTGGTGTCTTGTTAACGGTGGGATCCGGTGTCCTTCTACAAGCGTGTCTGGGTCTTGTTGCAGATTATCAGAGTAGTTGTTGTGTAGGTGGTGCGTTGTCCTGTTCAGACGAGGGATGCTACGTTCTGCACGCACAAATAACAAATTGTTGTTGAAGAGACAAGCGACGTTGTAATTGTCAGTCTATCAGCATAATCGTCATTCGCCATCGGCATTGGCATCCCCTACGCTACCCCCACCCCACCCCTATCCTCCGCCAGACATCATTATCATCCTCGTAAATGTGTCTGAGAAAACAGAAGCGTTGTTAATCAGCTAATCTCTGGGCCATGACAGCCGTGGTGAAGATTATTGTATTGATCGTTGCTGTGGTTGTTGTTGTTATTATGATTATCTTTGAACATTTCCTGTATAATACATGCATATATTCATTTTCGCCTCATTTGTTGCTGTTGTTGTTGTTGTTGTTCAGTTTCGTCAAGACGTCCACAACACTGTGCAGAAAGAATTAAAAAACGGTTTTGGAGAGATGGGGTGGGCGAGTTGCTGTTAGTGTTACGGGTTAAAAGGACTAAGGAGAGGGGCCGGGTGGAAAGGAATGCAAAGCCCTATTAGGCAAGAAAGGAAGAAGAATGTTTTGTTTATAACCCTTCGTCAGGAGAGAAGAAAGAAAGACCAAAAACAAAACAAACAAAAAAACGAGACAGTAAGCAGGCGAAGGAGATATTCTTCTCTCTGTCCTCAATAAGTGATCTTCACCTTCATGTTCCTTTCTGACTACATTTCAGTATCTTCAACCCAGCAGTGACTATTCAGGACACGCAGGTTGACCGTCAGAATCCAGTACCCCCCTGTCTTATTCTTTCCAGAAAAGATACGTATAGTTCTGGCAGTCAACCCACCTGATGTAATAAATAACTGATACAGCACTTGGCACAGTTTGTGACTGCTCTTTTTTAGAATGCGGGCTTCAAGAGCATACATGTGGCACCAGCCATGTCAGCGCTGTAAGTACACCACTTCGGTGGATATTCAAAAAACGCGCTATAAAAAGCTAGTCACTCATGTAGAGCCACATGCGAGTGTAGTGAGTCTGCTCAAGAGAGCGGAGAATTGCGCTGTATAAGCGATCAATGTTATAATGCAAGACATTCGGTGTTGAACGGTCGCAGGAGTCTGCCGCTAGAACATTTTGAAAGAATGTTGGGTTTACACCCTTACACCCATCTACATGTGTGGTATTCACCAAGTGGGTCATCACCCATCTACATGTGTGATATTCACCAAATGGGTCAATGAAGCGGCTGTCACCTATCTACATGCACTATGCGTGATATTCACCGAGTGCGTCATAACCCATCTGTTTATTCACCAAGTGGGTCATCACCCATCTACATGTGTGATATTCACCAAGTGGGTCAATGAAGCGGCTCTCACCGATCTACGTGCACTATGTGTGATATTCACCGAGTGCGTCATAACCCATCTACATGTGTGGTATTCACCAAGTGGGTCATCACCCATCTACATGTGTGGTATTATTCACCAAGTGGGTCATCACCCATCTGCATGTGTGGTATTCACTAGTAGGGCATCACCCATCTACATGTGTGGTATTCACTAGTAGGGCATCACCCATCTACATGTGTGGTATTCACTAGTAGGACATCACCCATCTACATGTGTGGTATTCACTAGTAGGGCATCACCCATCTATATGTGTGATATTCACTAGTAGGACATCACCCATCTACATGTGTGGTATTCACTAGTAGGACATCATCCATCTACATGTGTGGTATTCACTTGTAGGACATCACCCATCTATATGTGTGATATTCACAGAGTGGGTCATCACCCATCTACATGTGTGGTATTATTCACTAGTGGGTCATCACCCATCTACATGTGTGGTATTCACCAAGGGGGTCAGTGAAGCGGCTATTGCCTGTTTACATGTGGTTATAACTATCACAGGTCAGCGAAGCGGCTTTCTAGTGTATCTCCATGTGTTATTTTGGCCTAGTGGGTTAACCTACGCAGGTCACTGAAGTGGCTTTCTCGTATGACATGACTGTGTTATATTGGTCCAGTAGGTTAACTTGTGCATATCAGTGGAACGACTCTCTCTGTCTCTGTCTGTTTGTCTTCTCTCTCTCTCTCTCTCTCTCTCTCTCTCTCTCTCTCTCTCTCTCTCTCTCTCTCTCTCTCTCTCTCTCTCCTCTCTCCCTCTCTCTCTCTTCCTCCCCCCCCTCTCTCTCTCTCTCTCTCTCTCTCTCTCTCTCTCTCTCTCTCCTCTCTCTCTCCTCCCTCTCTCTCTCCCCTCCCTCTCTCTCTCTCCCCCTCTCTCTCCCTCTCTCTCTCTCTCCCTCCCCCCTCCCCCCTCTCTCTCTCTCTCTAGTTGTATAACTGGCAGTCATCAAGCGGGTTCGTGGCTGGCACAGATGAAGAACGCTTCTGCCGTTCTCTTCATTCACCAAGCAGGTTAATTAATTAAATAGACGACGCTGGTCAATCATGCAGCTTTTTTCCATGGCCTATTTCACCGACCGGGTATAGCAGACGGGCATAATTCGGTTCAGTAAACTCACCCTTTCACTGTTTAAAAAAACAGAAAGAAACGAAGAAACGACAGCACAGAAACGTTGAAGAGTGCTGCGGCGGGGGTGGGGGGGGGGGGGAGGGAGAGAATGTGGCGGGGTTTACGCTTTCTCCAAGGAGGGGGGGTAGGGGGAGAGGGCAGAAAGAGAACCTGCGCTACAGTGCTTCGGAATACGAACCGTTTCTGCCGGAAAACTGTCAGGAAATACGTCGCTTTACCGGGCAACTTTAAATCTAGATGTGAACAAATTTGGTCCAGTGCATGTGTGGAG
>JABMCL010001456.1:980000-990000 GCA_018857735.1 Alviniconcha marisindica | reverse complement strand
ACATTACTTTAACTCCGGTGTGAGGGACAACACATTACTCTTAACTACGGTGTGAGGGACAACACATTACTCTTAACTACGGTGTGAGGGACAACACATTACTCTTAACTACGGTGTGAGGGACTACACATTACTATTAACTACGGTGTGAGGGACTACACATTACTATTAACTCCGGTGTGAGGGACAACACGTTACTATTAACTCTGGTGTGAGGGACAACACATTACTCTTAACTGTGGTGTCAGTGAGTACACATTACTCTTAACTGCGGTGTGAGTGAGTACATATTACTCTTAACTGCGGTGTCAGTGAGTACACATTACTCTTAACTGCGGTATGAGTGAATACACATTACTCTTAACTGCGGTGTGAGTGACTACACATTACTCTAAACTCCGGTGTTACGGACTACACATTACTCTTAACATCTATGTAATTACTCATCCGTGTCTACTCTAAATATGAGAATGACCACACTCATCCTATCTCTTTACTCTTCTGTGACTGGCTATATAGTAATTCCTATGTGCTAACAGTGTAACTGGCTACTCATGCACCCCTATAGTCTGCTCTGAAGGTGTGAATGACTACACCCATCCTAACACTTTACACAGGCAGTGTGACTGACTATACCCATCTTGACACTTTACACCTGCAATGTGACTGACTATACTCATCTTGACACTTTACACAGGCAGTGTGAGTGACTATACACATCCTTACACTTTACACCGGCCGTGTTACTATACCCATTTTACACCGGCAGTGTGACTGACTATACCCATCCTAATGCTTTGCATCGGTAGTGCGACTGGCTATAGCCATCCTAATAATTTACACTGGCGGTGTGACTGACTATACCCAATCCTAACACTTTACACCGGCAGTGTGACTGACTGTACCCAATCCTAACACTTTACACCGGTGTCACTGACTACATCTATCCTAAAACTTTACACCGACAGGGTGACTGGCTATACCCACCCTAACACTTTACACCGACAATGTGACGGACTATACCCACCCTAACCCTTTACACCGGCAGTGTGACTGACTATAGCCTACCCATCCTAACACTTTACACTGGCAGTGTGACTGACTATAGCCTACCCATCCTAACACTTTACACTGGCAGTGTGACTGACTATACCCTACCCATCCTAACACTTTACACCGGCAGTGTGACTGACTATAGCCTAAGTATGACTGACTATAGCCTAAGCATGACTGACTATAGCCTACCCATCCTAACACTTTACACCGGCAGTGCGACTGACTATAGCCTACGTATGACTGACTATAGCCTAAGTATGACTGACTATAGCCTAAGTATGACTGTCTATAGCCTACCCATCCTAACACTTTACACTGACTATAGCCTAAGTATGACTGACTATAGCCTAAGTATTACTCACTATAGCCTAAGCATGACTGACTATAGCCTCCCATCCTAACACTTTACACCGGCAATGTGACTGACTATAGCCTAAGTATGACTGACTATAGCCTAAGTATGACTCACTATAGCCTAAGTATGACTGACTATAGCCTACGCATGACTGACTATAGCCTCCCATCCTACCTTTAAAAGCAGGACTGACTATACCCTTTAAGTATGACTCATATACCCTTTACCCATCCTAACCTTTACACCGCAGTGACTGACTATAGCCTAAGTTAACTGACTTAGCCTAGGCAATGCTGACTAATAGCCTACCCATCCTAAAACTTTACACCGGCAGTGTGACTGACTATAGCCTAAGTATGACTGACTATAGCCTACGCATGACTGACTATAGCCTACCCATCCTAACACTTTACACCGGCAGTGTGACTGACTATAGCCTAAGTATGACTCATTATAGCCTACCCATCCTAACACTTTACACCGGCAGTGTGACTGACTATAGCCTAAGCATAACTGACTATAGCCTAAGCCTAAGTATGACTACTATAGCCTAAGTATGACTCACTATAGCCGAAGTATGACTGACTATAGCCTAAGCATGACTGACTATAGCCTACCCATCCTAACACTTTACACCGGCAGTGTGACTGACTATAGCCTAAGTATGACTCACTATAGCCTAAGTATGACTGACTATAGCCAAACCCATGGCCTGAACAAAGTGTTTTACACCGGAAAGTTTGTTGACTGACTATAGCCTAAATATGACTCACTGTAGCCTAAGTATGACTGACTATAGCCTAAGCATGACTGACTATAGCCTATAGCCTAAGTATGACTGACTATAGCCTAAGTATGACTGACTATAGCCGAAGTATGACTGACTATAGCCTAAGCATGACTGACTATAGCCTACCCATCCTAACACTTTACACCGGCAGTGTGACTGACTATAGCCTAAGTATGACTGACTATAGCCTAAGTATGACTGACTATAGCCTACCCATCCTAACACTTTACACCGGCAGTGTGATTGACTATAGCCTAAGTATGACTGACTATAGCCTAAGCATGACTGACTATAGCCTAAGCATGACTGACTATAGCCTAAATATGACTGACTATAGACTACCCATCCTAACACTTTACTGACACCGGCAGTGTGACTGACTATAGCCTAAGTATGACTGACTATAGCCTAAGTATGACTGACTATAGCCTAAGTATGACTGACTACAGCCTAAGCATGACTGACTATAGCCTACCCATCCTAACACTTTACACCGGCAGTGCGAGTCTTCCTCCCTCCGTGTACTGCTTATGGCCCTCCGTCCAGTGAGAGCGGGTGACTACCACAGTAATCCACTGTATCTCTGCAAAGACCAGCAGCTTACAGAGACGGCGGGACGCCGGCGCTTGGAGATTAATTGCTTCTGTCCAGACCAAAAACGGCGACTTTCGACCTTTAGTACCATTAACCTTTCGGACATTGCCTGCCTGGGTTCACAGTTCAAGAGGTTATAGGTTAGAGGCTAAAAAGGAGAAGGAAATAAAATTAAAAAGAGGCACAGGCTCATGATGTGAGAATTGGTTTCATTAGGCCTAGTGTCATTCAGGCTGATCTCAGTCGCCGCCCTCTCACTTTTGTCTGGACAGGGTAGGTCTTTAGTGGTGTGGACAGTAACAGTGAAGAGGAGAGAGAGAGCGATGTGGGAAGAGGGGGAGAGAGAGAGAGAGAGAGAGAGAGAGAAAAGAGAAGAATGTGGGAAAAAAGGAGATGTGGAGAGGAGGAGAGAGTGGGGGGGGGGTGGGGGGAGGAGAGAGAGAGAGTGGGAGGGGGGAGAGAGAGAGAGAAATGTGGGAGGGAGGAGAGAGAGAGAGAGAGATGGGGGAGGGAGGAGAGAATGATGTGTGGGAGGGAGGAGAGAGAGAGAGGGGAAGAGAAATGGGCGGGGAGGGAGGAGAGAGAGAGCGAGATGGGGGAGGGGGGAGCAGACAGGCAAAATGACCGGGAGACACTGAGACGATCAGAGAGCGAGAGAAAGGGAAAGATTGTTAGAGGCAGACAGAGAGATGAGACATATAGAGACAGAAACACAAAGACAGACAGACAGATAGACAGAGACTAATAAAGTGAGAGAGACAGACAAACAGCTATAGACAGAGACAGACACTCAGAGATTGTAAGTAATAATGATATTAAAAATAATAAATGCATTTCTAAAGCGCTGAATCCCTTGACGGTAGATGCGAGATGCTCAAAGCGCTATACGTGACATATCGCAACAACACAGAATCTCATGAATTCAATAATGCACTACATAGTTCACTCTAGCCCTCACTCTAGCCCTCACTCTAGCCCGAATGGGCATGTTTACGTGCACGTGTGCATGTATGTATCGACCATTGCAAAGCAAAGAACCAAAGCACAGTCAGTCAAAGCAAACCCCGCGCGCACCCACACACTCACCGCCCCATACACACACACGCACGCGCGCGCGCGCACACACACACACGCACACACACACACATGCGCGCACACACAAACACACACACAAACACACCCCACGCACACACACACACACACACACACACACACACCCCACACACACACACACACACACACCACCCGCACGCAGCACGCACGCCCCCCACCCCCACCCCGCACGCACGCACAGCACCCCACACACAAATACAAACTCACACGCACACACACACACACACACAAAACACACACACAAAACACACACAAAACACACACACACACACACACACACACACACACACACTTGCGCGTGCCACACACACACACACTAACCCCCCCCACACTGCGCGCACCCCCACACACACACCCCACACACACACACACACACACCCCACACACACACACACACACACCACACACACACACACACACCCCACACACACACACACACACAAAGCCCCCCCGCATAAAAAAACACACAACACACACACACCCCACACACCCCACACACACACACACACACACCCCACAAAAACACCCCACACACCCAACTATCACTTCATTTTAGGAACGCCGGTCAGGATGGGGCTGTCAAAGAAGGTGCAACCAGCGCTATCCCCCAAGACAGCGTGGCCTGTAAGGTCTCAGCCTCCAGCTTGGCAGTGAAAATGACAGCAGTCACGCATGTTCTCCGCTTGAACCGGCACCGAGAGGTGACAGCCAGACAGCACAGGCCATCATCTTCACAGACCCAACGAGCTGGCTACCCCTCCCCCCCAAAAAAAAAAAAAAAAAACTGAATGCAAATTAGCTCTGACTGCTCTGGGTGTACCGTCTTGGACATGCCGGAGTCGAGAGAAATGCAGGAGCGAGCAGATGGATAGGCAGGCAGAGCAGCCCCCACGAGTAGTTTGAGTGTCGGAAGATCTGAAGTGTTGGGGAGCTTGAGACAGTACCTGCGGGGACAAAACCAACGACGTCATGCACCCAGTCAATTGCCTGAAGGAGAGAGGCGCGGAAAGAGAACACGTTCGAAGATTTTTCTTGAAAGGACGAGAAAAGATCACCTTTAATCAAACGAACGTTAAGACCTGGAGCCCAGCACGTCCATATTGACTTTCACACAGCTCCTGAGCTCTGATGCTATGTTCCAGTGTTGCTTCAGCGTGCGGACTATTAGGGACGGGAAGACCAGGACGTCCTCCTCGACTTTCACACAGCTCTGGCTCTGAAGCCGGGAGCAGTGTAAATTAAGACTACGTACTCATCCTCCCAACTGAAGCCGGGAGCAGTGTAAATTAAGACTACGTACTCATCCTCCCAACTGAAGCCGAGAGCAGTGTAAATTAAGACTACGTACTCATCCTCCCAACTGAAGCCGAGAGCAGTGTAAATTAAGACTACGTACTCATCCTCCCAACTGAAGCCGGGAGCAGTGTAAATTAAGACTACGTACTCATCCTCCCAGCTCGGTCTCAGAGCTCAGGAGCTGTGTGAAGGTCGAGGTGGCCTTCCTGGGCTCCCCGTCAGTCCCCAATAATCCGTACGATCTCTGTGGACGTAAAGCAACAGGCTGAACTGAACGGACAATATGCTCAGAGCTCAGAAGCTGTGTGAAAGTCGAGGTGGCCGTCCTGGGTTCCCCCGTCCCTTATAGTCCGCACGGTCTCTGTGGACGTAAATCAACATTGAACGAACGATGAAGACTGGGGGGTGGAGGGGGTTGGGTGGGGTGGGGCGGACAAGAACACAATGGGTGGGCGGCAGTAATGTCATCACTGAACTCCAACCTCCCAGCTCTCCCGCTCCCCTTCCCAGCCCCCCCAGCCCCCACCCCCACCCCCCACCCTTCACCCCCCACCCCCCAGCCCACCCCCAGCCCACCCCCGTCAACCCCCCAACCCCTCCCCTTCCCTCCACGCCTGTGGGCGGATGCGGTGAGGAGGAAGTGATGACAATGGCAGTGTTCTGGCTTTTCATCGGCTGATGACCATTGTGCCGCCACAACTACCCCCTTGCCTGAAATGCGACACTGACCATGCCTGCCCCTTTTCGTCCCTGATCACAGGTAGCATCGGAAAGTGAATTATGCACCAGCGATGATGAAGCAGCTCTCTGCACTCTTCTTCTTCTTTTTCTTCTTCTTCTTCTTCTTCTTCTCTCTCTCTCTCTCTCTCTCTCTCTCTCTCTCTCTCTCTCTCTCTCTCTCTCTCTCTCTCTCTCTCTCTCACTCTCTCTCTCTTCTTCTTCTTCTTCTTTTTTTAATTTTTTTAATCACAAAACATTACAGCACACCACACACACGACACGCACAGCACGCACCACGCACCGCACGCACGCACGCACGCACACACACACACCACACACACACACACACACACACACACACACACACACTAATGTTATTCTGGAACAAACGTTTATGGCTATTTTATATTTCATTTTAAAAAAAAAGTTTTTTGGTCACATTTTGTTTTTTAGATAAATTTCTTGTTCTTATTTTTGGGGCAGTTTACCGATGTTGTTAGCATCATAATTGTAAGATCAGTCTAGTAGCACTTATATGAAATTACTTGAAGTAAAAAAGAAAGAAGAAGAAGGAGGAGGAAGAGGAAGAAGAATTCAATATTGATCAGGATTTTACTGTCAAGAAACTCATTCTCAAACCCCATCCATCTCTTTGGCGTGCACTACTGCCGGAATTTCTGAATGTTCTGTCTTGTTCGTCACACAGTTGCGGCTTGAGCTATGACCATATTTTCTGTCGCCCTATCCTCCGTCAGTGTCATTTGTTATCATCGTTAGCTACTGTATTGTTGTTGTCTGCCTTCGTGTTTGCTTATCGTCGTAGTTGTTGCCGTTTTCTTGGTGCTGTTGTGAAGCTCTTTCTGTTATTAATGTTACTAGTCGGTACAGCTACAACGCACAACATATTGTGTGACAGATATGTGTGTATGCCCAGGTCTGTATCAGTGTGCGTAAATGTTTTGTATTTCAGTTTTGTTGTTGTTGTTTTTAATTGATCAAGTTTGGTTCACGGTCACACACACACGCACACACGCACGCATGCGCTCGCGCGCGCACACACACACAAACGCACGCTCGCGCGCACCACACACACACACACACACCACGCATGCGCGCGCACACACACACACGCCACACACACATCACACACACACACACACACACACACACACACACACACACACACACACAGCAACTCACACGCACACACACACACACACACACACACACAAACTCACACCACACACACACCACACACACACACACACACACACACACACAACCACACGCGCGCACACACACACACACACACACACACACACAAAAACACACACACACACACACACACACACACACACACACACACACACACACACACACACACACACACTAAGGTCAGGGCCAGTTTTGGTGGGACGGAAACGGGAAACGGGAGGGCCGGTGGCGACGAGGCCAGTCATTATCACTGAATGATGGGTAGCACAGCCAGCGGGAAAAGCCGCAGCCAGCTTGCTGTAACAATGGGGAGGCCGGAGCGAGACGTTTCGCGGATTTGCGTGCCACAGCGCACAGCGTATGTGATTGGCGGATATCCAGTTTCACGTTCAGTCACGCTGCACAAGTCGTTCCGGGTCTACCTCCTTGTTATTGCCTTCTTTAGTGGAAAATCAAGCTCATCATGGCCTATCTCGTACCATGATCTTCAGTTGCCGCTGAGCGGACTTGAACCAGTCCGCAAGCTGTGTCTGGGATAACGAGATGCGTGTGGAGTGGGTAGGGGTGAGGGGTCGGGCGGCGACTGAAAGAGGGGGGGTGGGGGGGGGGGAGCGCGACGATGGCCTGAGGGGTGGGGGGAGGGAGGGGGGGGGGGCGTGTTCGTTCCATCCAGCCGATCACAAATCTGTGAGGAGACAACCCATCCGCAGCAGCAGCAGTGATTGAAGGAAAACGTGCGGCTCATGGGCGACAACTCATTCATCAAATGGAATAACTACTTTGGAAAAGTTATGCCCCTTACTCGAAAAGCTCCTGCTGCGATAGTCCTACTATAATGTAAACGAATCTAATTAGTTAACTTGGTGTTTTAATTCTGGGATCTTAACGTCCCGTTAACCGCACAGGGTGACTTCAGGACGACGTAATCGGTCTAAATATGTGGTATGTTACAGTAAAAGTCTTTCTATAAAAGCAACAGAATGCACTCATCCACAATGTGACAGCCGCACTAAAAGGTTGTGTTTCTTGAATTCTCGAGGAAAGACTGACCGAGCTAGATGTGAAATTTCTGAGCTGTTTGCCTCGTAGAACAGAACAGATAAATGAAATGAAGAATCCTTGCACTAATTTACAGAGGCAAGAGAATCGCTCTTGTAAAACTGATGAATAACGAATCAATCTATTACAGTATTAAGAGTCTTAACTGGGCTGTATAAAAAGTTTTCAGCAACCTGTAGTTGTTTTTGACCAAACTTGTGTGGCTGTTCAATAAAGAAATACCACCACACTCAAAACCAAAGGCAGTAAGAGAAGAAGAAAAAAAGAGACACTGAAGAAAGAAACAAGCAGAGAAGCAAACAAACAATCGAAATACAAGCAAGAAGCAGTAGGGAGGGGGGAGGGGGGGAAGAAGAAAGAAAGAAAGGGAAACAAATACAAACGAACAAACCACACACACACAAAAACATGAGATGAAAGAAAGAAAGAAAGAAAGTCGAAAAACAGGATGCGAAAAACAAGAAATGCATACCTCTTTTATCTAGCAGCAAGCAACATCAAAAGAAAACCCTGAAAACTTAAACAAAACTTTGCGATCGACTGCCTACGGATATTTTGCAACGCGAATAAGCCTTATTGTTAAGCACGTCGCAGGAAAGACAACTCTTATAAACCTCGGCAGCAAGCAATGCCTATGAAGGTTTTCTCCCTTATACCTTAGTCGACACCACCCTCCCGAAACAGCTATTGAGCCCTGCAGTGGTGAACGCGAAAACTATTAGTTTGAACCAAACCCAGTATTGCGTGCGTGCGTGCGTGTGTGTGCGTGCGTGCGTGCGTGCGTGTGTGTGTGTGTGTGTGTAAATGCAAATAAATTTAAATGGAATCTGAAATGAGTGATCGAGACTTCATTTTCAATATTTCTACGTAACGCTGCCAGACAAATAGTTGTACGGCGCTCGTGTTCGAAGGGCGATGCAGCAACTGTTAAGCGCGCATACATTTTAGTGACCGACATGACTGGTAACTGTTCAGTGTGTATGCTTTGTCATCGATGTGACTGGTGATTGTTTAGCGTGTATGCTTTGTCATCGATGTGGCTGGTGACTGTTTAGTGTGTATGTTTTGTCATCGATGTGGCTGGTGACTATTTAGTGAGTATGGTTTGTCATCGATATCGCTGGTGACTGTTTAGTGTATATGCTCCGTCATCGATGTGACTGGTGATTGTTTAGTGTATATCCTTTGTCACCGATGTGGTTGGTGACTGTTTAGTGTGTAAGCTTTGTCATCGATGTGGCTGGTGACTAGGGAGTATGCTTTGTCATTGATATGACTGGTGACTGTTTAGTGTATATGCTTTGTCATCGATGTGGTCTGTTTATCTGTCTGTCTGTCTCTCTCTCTCTCTCTCTCTGTCGGTCTCTATCTGTCTGTCTGTCTGTCTGTCTGTCTGTCTCTCTGTCTCTGTCTCTGTCTCTCTCTCTCTCTCTCTCTCTCTCTCTCTCTCTCTCTCTCTCTCTCTCTCTTTGTCTGTCTGTCTGTCTCTGTCTTTGTCTGTCTGTCCGTCCGTCCGTCCGTCCGTCCGTCTGTTTGTCTGTCTGTCTCTGTGTCTCTGTCTCTGTGTGTATGTGTCTCTCTCTCTCTCTCTCTCTCTCTCTCTCTCTCTCTCTCTCTCTCTCTCTCTCTCTCTCTCTCTCTCTCTCATCACCGCTGCTGCTGAGCCTCCCATTGTAAGTAACTTCGTGTTTAACACCCGGTCAACCAGCACGGATATATCAGGGCGATCTCCCAGTGTGGTCGACCACTCTAAGACGAAGGGAAAAAAAGAACGAAGCAGAAGATCCTCCGAGATGCAAGCC
>JABMCL010001456.1:960000-975000 GCA_018857735.1 Alviniconcha marisindica | reverse complement strand
TGGGAATGAAACAAAAACGGGGGGGGGGGGGGGGACCGAATTGAGGAACGAACCGACGTCGTCTGCCGGCTTATACTAGTCTGACACCTTTTGCTGCCAGACCAAACCGGCTCACATAGTCCGCTTCTAGACTGGACCAGAGATAGTGATAGTGCAGTGTCTCTGACTGGACCCGCCTTTTATCACAGCCTGTCGGGGCGGCCGGAAGGCCATCATTTTCACTGCTAGGGACTGAGTGCGTAATTATTAACCGCGACAGACCAAACAAAGCCGCCTTCTGTCCCTTTAACCAGGCAACTCGGCTCGGCCGGACCTCTGGTACCAATTACGTCACAACCGCACGCGCGTCAGTCCATGGCAGGCGAGTCTGGCGATGAAAGGACCTCTCATTGGCTGCTGTCTTTTACTGCCCTCATTTCTGATAGCGCTGGCTTTGGAGCCCAGCGTGGGGTAGGGTCGAACGCTAGACAAGCGGGCGACAGGGCAAGTGGCACGGACTTTGATGTTGCTTCCTCGGTACTGCCTGCTGTCTGGAGCCGTCCAGAGCTCACTGATGAGCTGTGTGAAAGTCGAGGTGGCCGTCCGGGGCTCCCCGTCCCTAATATGCCTGATGGTTTCTGTGGACGTTAAGCACCATGTTTACTTACTGTGTGAAAGTCGAGGTGGCCGTCCGGGGCTCCCCGTCCCTAATAAGCCTGATGGTGTTCTGTGGACGTTAAGCACCATGTTTACTTACTGTGTGAAAGTCGAGGTGGCCGTCCGGGGCTCCCCGTCCCTAATAAGCCTGATGGTGTCTGTGGACGTAAAGCAGAGTCAGGATACTTCCCTCTTCCATATTCCTACCCCCACTCTCCGTCAATAAGCCTTATGTTTGTGACGTTAGCACCAGTTTCTTACTGTGTGAAATCGAGGTGGCCGATCGGGGTCCCGTCCCTAACGGGGCGTATAAAATCAGCTCCTCTCCGACTCCATCTCCCCCTCTCCCGTCCCTAATAAGCCTTATGGTTTCTGTGGACGTTAAGCACCATGTTTACTTACTGTGTGAAAGTCGAGGTGGCCGTCCGGGGCTCCCCGTCCCTAATAAGCCTGATGGTGTCTGTGGACGTAAAGGCAGAGCTCAGGAACTCCCTCTCCCTCTTCCCCTATCTCCATACCCCTTCCCCACTTCTCCCCGTCCCTAATAAGCCTTATGGTTTCTGTTGGACGTTAAGCACCATGTTTACTTACTGTGTGAAAGTCAGTCGAGGTGGCCGTCCTGTGTGAAAGTCGAGGTGACCATTCTGGGCTCCCCGTCCCCAACAAGCCTTGTGGTTTTCTGTGGACGTAAAGCAACATCGAACCGTGGACGAAAAGCAACACAGAAACTGCAGCTGCGGTTAGTTCCTTCTGTCACGTCACGGAATACAAAGATCGGGCTGTTTGACTGAGGAACTGGAGTGACTGTATCTGCAAAGTCTCAGACTCTGACATCAGAGCTCAGGAACTGTGTGAAAGTCGAGGTGGACGTCCTGGGCTCCCGTTCCTAATACTGAGTCCGTATGGTCTCTCGGTGGACGTAAAGCAACATTGAAGAAGAAGCTGTTCGACAGTTCTTCAAGTCATTGTGAAAATGAGCAACGAGATTCACGTGCATTTTTGTCTTCTTCAAACATCGAGGAACAGACCCCTTTCACTTAAACCTTCGCACGTGGCACGGGCGTACGCGATTTGCCAGAAGTAGGGGGGAACTCGTATATGGATAGTTTCTAATAACTACAATACGGTGTGTGTGTGTGTGTGTGTGTAGGCACCGCTGCAATAGCATAAGTCACAGATGGATGTGGGTGGTAAAAGGAAATGGCAGCGGCACTAGAGGAGAAGGAATGAGGGAGGACGTAGTAAAGCAGACTAAGATAGAACTATGGAGCGTCCTGGAGGCACACAACAACAACAAAAACATTTGAACTGAAAAAAACATCTGAAACAAGAATGACTGCTAGCGTTCTAAAACGAGATCCAAACACATAAAAGGTTCGAAAGAACGCTTTTATTAGAACAGAATATAAAACCAGCAAATTTCCTGGGTAATTCCCTTTGTCAAGCTACAAAATGACACTTAAACAACAGCTAAACCGTCAAAAACGATGAAAAATGAAGTGAAAAGCTGAACCACTTGTCTGTTTTTGGTTGAGCTATGTTGTTTGAACTGAGACTTTTTCTTTTTCTTTTATATCCGGGGCGGACGCGCCTCGTGTTTAGGTGCTTGATTGGACGTTATGTTAAGTAAGTAAACATTGCTTAACGTCCACAGAAACCATAAGGCTTATTAGGGACGGACGCTATGTTGCTTCCACGGTCTTATTAGTACCCGAACCTTTCGAAGGGCGCTGACAGGGCCAGTGGCAAACTCCAAGCACTGGTTTACGACATCCGTCCTTCAACTGTGCCGGAAAGTGATGCTCGGAGTGTGGGCCTGTGGACAGATGCGCGGAGATAAAGAGTGCCCCTTCCCCGGCGTAGGGCCAATTCTGGCAGAGTTTGGAGGAAGGTGTCCGAAATGGAGGCTTGGAGTGTGGCGTGGTACGACTGAGCTAACTCTGTTCAGTGTACCAAAGCCCGTCTATTTTAAAATAGACGGGCTTTGACTGTACCTACCCACTGGCCAGAACACCGCTACGGTAGCCGGATTGGTCTAGCCAGGTACTCCAAAGCAGTTAATACATTGCATACTTTCCCCCTGTCCAAATTTTCTTTTGTACTGTCTCATACCACTTTACCCTACCCTCCCCCCACCTCCATACCCTCCCGCCCCCACCCCTTCCGGCCCTTCTCCCCGTCCCTAATAAGCCTTGTGGTTTCTGTGGACGTTAAGCATCAAGTTTACTTTACTCTATAGGACTCTGCAGATCCCTCAAAAGTGCAGCATAATCCCCACGCAATGTTTTAATTAATGGAAGGTGACTGACCACCCCGAAGAAGAAGAACACTTCAGTATGTGTGTGAATTTTACTTACTATTCTTCCCACTGGTTGGTTGTAAGTAAACATGGTGCTTAACGTCCACAAAAACCATAAGGCTTATTAGGGACGGGGAGAAGGGGGGGAGGGGGTATGAAGGAAAGTAAATAAACATTGTGCTTAACGTCCACAGAAACCGCAAGGCTTATTAGGGACGGGGAGAAGGGGGGGAAAGGGGTATGGAGGTGGGGGAAGAGGGAGATTATATACCTATCGCTACACTGTCACCACCAGAATGATTCCTGCATTAAGATGGGCAGCGATGAGAGCCATTTAATGTTTCAGTAGGAAGTGATGGACAAAGTCACAAGACAGTGTCCACAAACCACAACCTTTCTGAAGAGAAAGGAGAGCCGAAGCGGTACCGAAGCGAGGTCCTTCCGCTTACCAGCGTCATGCCTTACCGCTAGGCCAGACCGGCTCACGCGAGGACTGTTGAGACAACGCCAGCTCTTATCACGCCCGCGGGATAAGCTTCATTACACATTACTCAACCGCGCAGATAAAGGAGAGCTTTAAATTCGTGTTTCTACCGTCGACAGGCGAACACTCAGACCGCCCCAGATCAAAGAACGACGCCTAGGAGACAGAGAGTGGACGATGCTTTTATCAAGATCGAGGGCCAAGTAACTATGACTTCGAGTTCAATGGGCAGACGTCAGTCATTGTTCACTTCACGCTGCACAGCGAATGCAATTTCCAGGCCATCCTGCTTCTCCTTGTCGAGGATAGCCGAAACTTAGTAATGAACATAAATCGCAAACCTTGCATTCCTTTAGATGTGTCAGCATAAGGCTTACAAATTGTTTCACCATCCTTAACTTAAGTCAGGCCTAAGCAAAGTCAGGCTTGATGATGCATGGGCGCTATATCTATCAACGTTTCGTGTTAAAGGCAGGAAAATGATAAAGTCAGATTCGACCTGAAGAGATGAATGAGACTGACGATTCGGATCAAATAACCTTTGTCGAGGCGGGAGGCGGGGGATGGGGGGGGGGGGAGGGAGATGTGCGGGGGAGGGGGGGGGGTGCCTATGAGCCTCTTCGGCCAAGCGGCAAAGGACAAGGGCTGGTAAACAGAAGGACCTCAGTTTGATTCCGCTTCGGTTCTCGTCTCTTCAAACATTGTGCTTTATAGACACTATTTACTTGTAAATTTGCCTCCACCCCCCCCCCCCCCCCCCCCCCCACACACACACACCTCCTGCAGCCAGTTACTTAATGGCTTATATCATGCCCATCTTAATACCAATTCAGTTATTCTGCTGATGGCAGTGTACCGTGAGGTATAGTTTCCCTTCCATTCGGTTCAGTGTTGCTTTGCGTCCACAGAGACCATAAGGACTATTAGGGACGGGGAGCCCAGGACGTCCACCTCGACTTCCACACAGCTCCTGAGCTCTGTACATGCCGTCAAGACTACTTCTTTTTGGACGATGGCGCTTAAGTCAAGTGCTTTGGGGCGACCGTCGATAAGACAACATGGCTTTTGGTGCGACTGCCGATAGAGCTGTATCGTTCATAATTATGTATAATAGTTATCGGAGAGAGGAGGGAGAGAGACAGGGCCGTGTCCGGTGTGTGTGTGTGTGTGTGTGTGTGTATGCGTGCGTGCGTGTGTGCGCGCGCGTGTTTGTTTTTGTGTGTGTGTGTGTGTGTGTGTGTGTGTGTGTGTGTGTGTTGTGTTGTGTAGTGTTTTTGTTAATAATATGGATAGATTCTCCACCTCCCAAACTCCACCTCCCAAACTCACACGGGAGTAAAAAAAAAATTTTTTTTAAATCCTCTCCCCTCTTTCCCCCTCTCCCTCCCCCCTCTCTCCTCTCTCTCTCTCCCCACCCACCCACCCCCCCCCCCCCCCCCCCCCCACCCACCCCCCCCCCCCCCCCCACCCCCATTTTCCTAGGGTTCCACCCGTCCAGTTCCCGAGTAACGGGTGTGAAGGAGGCGGGTCGCGTGCAGGCTGAAGAGGTTGATGAGGCAGCGAGAGAGTGGGTAAGGGGTTGATGAGGGTGCTCGAAGCGCGACAGCGATAGGCGGAGAGATGGACGCGCTCAGGCTGGAGATAGCGGGCAGTCTCGATGGGCAGCGTGGAGTGGACGCGGTCGGTGGGTAAGGCGACCCGTAGACACCTCGCTGTCGTTATCGTCGCTTCTTCTTAATTTTGGTGTGTGGGGGGGTGGGGGTGGGTGTGGGTGGGGGGAGGGTGGTGTGGGTGTTGTGTGTGTGTGTGTGTGTGGTGTTTTCCGGCCCGCGGCTACAAACCCGGGTGTTGTGTTGCTGAGAGGGAATGGTTCAGGAGCTTTGGGTGGGGCCGCCTGGGCTTTGGTCCAAACGAGCCTTCTGGTTTCCGGGAAGTAAGCAATATTGAACCGGCTCACGCATTGGTTGTGCGTTGGTTGCTTAATGTCCTCGGTGTCGGTTGAAAAATTTTAGGGACAAGCTAGACCAATGCCAAAACGGTTAAAGCTTTACGTCCAGGGAAAAACCAAAAGGCTTTTAGGAGGACAGGCCCAACCCCCATCTACAACCCCGAACTATGAAATCAGAAAACCCATTTCCCATTTTCAAGACACCCAGGACATTGAAACACCCTTACCAAAAAACAGAAAGTGGGAGGACCCCCGGGCCCAGATCAAGTTTGAATGAGGGGGACGTCCGGGCTCATGGTTCAGGAGCTGTGTGAGAGTCGAGGGGGCCGCCCCGGTCTCATGGTTCAGGAGCTGTGTAGAGTCGGGTGGCCGCCTGGTCTCATGGTTCAGGAGCTGTGTGAGAGTCGAGGTGGACGTCCTGGACTGCCCGTCCTAAGACCCTTCTGGTTTCCGTGGACTAAAATTTTTGCACGTCTTCGGATTGGTCACAATTGTCCCTAATATGTCAACTGACATCTGAGGACATAAAGCATCACTCATAACACGCCTGGTCCCCTTATGGTTCTGTGGACGTAAAGCAACACTGAACTGAGCTTGATGATGATGATAAATAAAGGGGCTTAATGTCTCAGATGTCAGTTGACATATAGGGAAAGTTGTGACCAATGCCGAAGAAAGGTTCAAAATTCTTTACGCCCAAACCGGAAACCAGAAGCTCGTTAGGACGGACAGTCAGGACGGCCACCTCGGGACTCTCACACAGCTCTGAATAAAAAATGTTGCTGTATTATCTATTCTTGACAAGACTCACTTGGTCGATGTGATTCTACGGTAGCTTAGCTATTTTGTGATGGTTTTTGTTTTGTTTTTTTGTGCGGTTTGTTGTGTTGTGTGTTGTTGTGTGGGGGTTTTGTGTGGTGTGTTGTTGTTTTGTGGGGTGTGTGGTGGGTGTGTGGTGTGTGTGTGTGTGTGTGTGTGTGTGTGTGTGTGTGTGTGTGTGTTTCGTTGTTTTAGTTTTTTTTGGGTTTTTGTTTCTTTTTGGTGCAAAGCTCGGAGTCAGGAGCTATGTGAAAGTCGAGGTGGCCGTCCTGGGCCCCCGTCCCTAATAGTCCTTTGGTCTCTGTGGACGTAAAGCACATTGAAAATGGGAACCTGAAAACCTTATGTCTCTGCGTGAGCTTCCAGGGGCTGTGTGAAAGTCGAGGTGGCCGTCCTGGGCTCCCCGTCCCTTATAGTCCTTATGGTCTCTGTGGACGTAATACAACACTAAACTTGTCGTTACGGGTTCCTGAAGGACACGGAGGACTGAGACGTGGCTGGTGGCACAGTAACTAAGGGTTCCTCGGTGCCTCAGCCATTGAGTTCTAACGGTCAACACGTCCTGTTAAGCTGGGATCTGACCTCTCCGTTCTCTTCCGATCTTTCACGTGCGTCATAATTATGCACAAACTGGGATTAAACTCCTTGGACTGGTTTACGACATCCTTTCTCCAACCACTGTCAGTTACTGGCTACATACACCACAGGTGTCCGAAAACTGTCAGCTACCTGACAGCTGTTCGTTGGTGTTCAAATTGTAAGTTTTAAAAATCTAAACCAAAGATGATTGCTAGCGTTCTAAAAACAAAATCCAAACACATAAAAGGTTAACTTTTTTAACATTTCATGTGTTTGGATGACACAACAAACTCGAATTTCTCGGGTAATGTCAAGACAAACAACCCTTAAACAACAGTTAAACGATTGAAAATAAAAATTTATCTCTCTCTCCTTTTCTCTTCTCTCTCTCCTCTCTCCTCTCCTCTCTCTCTCCTCTCTCTTCTCTCTCCTTCTTCTTTGTGTGTGTGTGTGTGTGTGTGTGTGTGTGTGTGGGGTGTGTGTGTGTGTGTGGGGTGTGTGTGGTGTCTTTTGTGTAAATGTTGAAAGAATGTTCTGTGCTTACACGGACAAACATGTTGGGCGGTGTTTCCCTTCTCATCTACTATCTCATTGTTTCAATAGGTTTTGTTTGTTTTCCTGTCTTTAGTGGTTCAGCTAACAGCCCACGCTAAACAACACACCACCACACACACACACACCACACCACACACACACACCGCACGACCCAGCGACAACACACACACACACCACGCACACCGCACGCAGCACGCAGCAAAACGCGACGCACGCACCACGCACACACAACCACACACACCACACACACCACACCACACACACACACACACACACCCCACACACACACACACACACACACACACACACACACACACACAAACAAACAAAACTAAAACTAAAACATCAGTTTCACTTTGCTTTCTTCAGTCGTGTTTGCATTTTCTTCTTCGCATATGCAACACGGACACGGCTGTATAATTCTGACGTAAATCGGTGCACGGAGGCAACTTCATTGTTCCCTTTATTTCTTTAGGAATGATTGAAAACACTCCATTTCCCCACACCGCTCCGAACATCGGATCAACGCAGCCTCGAGTGCACGGGCAAGACAACTGGTCCCGGCCACTGTCCGCATATTATACAGACCTTCGGACAAGCAGCCTGTGTCGGACATTGAAAACGGAAACCTTGAACCAACAAACTTGGTCAACAAATCAGGTTCAGCCCGACGTGGAGACCAAGCTAACTCGCGCTGTTGACCGTTCAGCAAAGAGTTTCAGCATTGTGCCCTCTCGGCCTGTGGTTCCGAAGGGTCTGTTTCACCCACCATGGTTCGTTTCGCCGGGCACCACGGTTCGTTTCGCCTGGCACTGTGGTTCGTTTCGCCGGCACCATGGTTCGTTTCTCCGGGCACAATGGTTCGTTTCGCCTGGCACTGTGGTTCGTTTCGCCGGGCATCATGGTTCGTTTCGCCGGGCACCATGGTTCGTTTCGCCGGGCCCCATGGTTCGCTTCGCCGGGCACCATGGTTCGTTTCGCCTGGCACTGTAGTTCGTTTCGCCGGACACCATGGTTCGTTTCGCCGGGCACTGTGGTTCGTTCGCCGGGCACTATGGTTCATATCGCCGAGCACTATGGTTCATTTCGCCGGGCACCATAGTTAATTTCGCCGGGCACTGTGGTTCGCTTCGCCGGGCACTGTGGTTTCTTTCGCCGGGCATTATAGGACGTTTGTGAACAATATTAGGAGGTCGCGGCAAAATAAAAAATAAAACATGGATAATAGATAGATAGATAGATAGAATAATAATAATAGTGCCAAAAATCGAAAATCGAAAGGTATGTCGTCATAATTAGCTTTGTTTGTTATAGTTTATGGACTGAGTCACCACCAGAATGACTCCTGCTTTAAGATGGGCGGCGATGAGAGCCATTTTAACGCTTCATTAAATTAATGTGTGAGGCAAACTCACAAGACAGTGTTTGCAAATCACAATTTCAAACCAGACGCTCCAAATGGTGTCGGTTTATCCTCGCTAGGAATGTGATGCAGAGCACAGCACACAGCAGCATAATTATCCAAAAGATGGATGCAAGCAGAGAGCCTAGTCATGTGCCTGGGTCACATTACTGAGATGTTCGAGGCAGTGATATTAAAATTAGCAGCTGAAGACACTGGTCAAAGAGAATGATTTTGTTGTTGTTGTTGTTGTTGTTGTTGTTGTTGTTGTTGTTGTTGTTGTTATTGTTTATTTTATTGTTTGTTTGTTTGATTGTTGTTGTTGTTGTTTTGTTTGTTTTTTTAGAGGGGGGGAGGGGGAGGTCTAGCTAATATCACCTTGCTGTGAACAAACATAAACTAAAAACATTGACTGGTAAATAAAAGCGAGCAGTTCACCAAACAGTAGTCTAAAACCCCAGCAGGACCGGCGATAAAGTTAACCAAAAATGACTTTAAACCCATACAGGAAAGAAGACATCTGACCGCTGATTTTCCCGGCGAGACACTGGATAAACACAAACTGGCTTTACGGGCAAACAGCGGACAGAAGATAAGCAGAGCTGACTGCTGACTTCACCATAGCAAATCCCCACCGCGAGACAGGGGATAAAAACACTAAATGGCTTTGAAGGCAAACAAAGGAACAAGACAGCTCACTATAGCATAGGCTATACTGATTTCAACGTAGCTAATCCTGCAGGGCACGGCTGCCGAGTGGTGCCCAAACAGATTGGCGTTGGGCAAAACAGCAACGAAGATGATGATGATGTTAATGTCCTCGGATGTCGGCTTGATATATTAGGGACAAACTGTGACCACTGCGTGTGCATGGTTCACGTTGCTTTTACGTCCACAGAAACCATAAGGCTCGTTAGGACGGGGAGCCCAGGACGGCCACCTCGACTTTCACACAGCTCCTGAACAACTCTGATCAAGCAGCAGCGAAAACACTAATGGATTGTTTAGCCAGGCGATCCTGAGATCATCGACTGGTGCGGCGTACATCGACTTGGAAAACAGTCCCGTGTGGAGGCTTGCTGTCTGCAAAGCGACGTGAGTGTGAAATCCCTCAGTATACAACTGTATTACGGCTCAGACTAGCGTGAGTGATCTTTTTCTCTCCCTTTTTCTTCTTCTTCCCCACTTCCCTCCCTGCTACCTCCCTCCCCCCTCCCCCCTCCCCCCACCCCTACCCACCCACCTCGCGCCGCCCTCCCCTGATAAGAGCACAGGAAAGAGCGACAGTCCAGTTCAATATTATGCTGAGATTAGTCTGGTGGGTAGAAGGAACCGGTTTTTGAGGCATCTCACTGTCTAGTGGCGATCATATCATTGGCGATCGATGCCACAAATAGCGAGTTTCATTTTGTGGCTGCAAAGCGCAGGTTTGCAGATATATATCTATATCTATATCTGTCTATCTATCTATCTATCTATCCATATATATATATATATATAGTGTGTGTGTGTGTGGCTACATATTTGTGTTTGTAGCAACATGTCGGTGTTTGCAGTGCTACATACCTGTTTTGTAGCTGCACATCTATGTTTCCCAGAAACGTACTTTTTTTACGGGACTTATTTTCTGGTGATGATGATGATGAAGTGATGCAGTCCTCAGAGCCCCAAAAAGGCAAGCGTGACCAATGGAAGGGGATGGTTCAAAAACACCCCCCGGAAAGAAAAGGGTTTAGGACGGACACCCCAAAGGGGAATTTCACACAGCCCTGAACTAGACTCTTTCTGGGGGTGCGGGTGTTTAGTCTCTCTCTTCCCACCCCCCGAATAGTTCAGGAGCGGGGGAGAGTCGAGGTGCCCCGGGGCTGTCCCCCTAAACCCTTTTCCGTGGACAAAAGCTAATTAACCTGTGGCATGGTCATTTTCCCTAATTTGTTTGCTTAAAAATTAAAAAAAAGTTGACCCCCGGTTTTGGTAGCGGTAAGGCGGTAGGCGGGAAGCGGAAGGACCTCGGTTCGATACCGCTTCGGCTCTCCTTTCTCTTCAAAAGTTGTGGTTTGTGAACAGGTCTTTGATTTTGTCCCTCAAAAAAGGAAACATTAAAAGGCTCCATCGCCCCCATCTTAATGCTTTGGGGGGACAGGTAGCGATAGGAATAATCCCCCTTTCCCCCCCCCCAAACCCCCCTTCCCCCTTTCCCCCGTCCCTAATAAGCCTTAGGGTTTCTGTGGACTTTAAGCACCATTTTTCACCCCCTCCTGGGATCTCTTCCCATACCCAGGGAGACGACCGAGTTAAACAAGTTTACCCAAAACCCAAACTAAAGGGGGAAAAGGGGAAAAAAAGTTTAAAAAAAAAAAAAAAAAAAATAATTAAAAAAAAAAAAAAAAATTATATATTAATTATATTATATATAATTTTATATATATTTTATATATATAAAAATATATATATATATATACCCAAAGGGGGAAAAAAAATGGTTCCCTCCCCGGCTTTTTCCTCCTTCCTTCCCCATTTTTCCCCCATTTGTTACCCCAAGGGTAAAAAAGTCGCTAACGAGCATTTTTTTGTTGGTGCTAAAACAGTAGAAAGTTTTTTAAAACAACTCTTTTTTTATAACACGTTTGTTTTAAATGATCATGTTGCTTACGCCAGCTCAAATAAAACCAAAATCGTTTGAATCGAGAGGGAACCCTTTTTTTTTCCGGGGGGGTGCGCTCATGTTTAGGGTGCTTGGGCGCTGGGTTGCTTCACAGTCTTTTTAGTCCCCGAACCTTTCGGGGCCTGACGCGTCGGTGGAAGCGCGCGGAATAAAGAGGCCCTTCGTGACGTAACTAAATCTGGCAGAGTTTGGAGGAAGGTGCCGGAAAGCGATGCTCGGAGTGTGGGGTGTGCGTTGAGCGGCACATAGACAGACCACAAGAACTGGAGCGTGGCGGTAGGGTCTATCACAGACGGGAGTGTGCAGGGGCCTTAACTATGAATCGGGCCTAAAGCGGCCTAAATCTCAAGGCTATTGACAATGGCCCCAAAATGGTAACCATGGACCGGGACTACACCAAAATCCGGGCCGAACCTCGGGCCTAAACAGCCGATATTTAGCTAGCGATTTCGCGGGACTAAAGGTCGTAGGCCCGGGACTATGACTGCATTTAGCCTTGTTATGCTTGGATAGCTGGTTCTTCTTGATGTTTTTGTTTAATTTTTGCTGTTGTTGCGGCTTTACGCCTGAATTCAGCGGCTTCTCTCACTTTTTAATTATAAAAAAAAAATCTTTCGTTTATTTCGTCAAATGAGTACTAAATGTTCGTCGGCCAAAGCTCTTTAATTTTGGAGGGAAGAAAGGTCGCACTAGCCGAGCGACGTCGGCATAATGACCGATTAATGTGATCGTACGATTTAATGTTGCAAATTATTATGAGAGCAAGTTTCTTGACGTCTTACATTTACTTGATTTATTTTCTTGTTATTTAAATTCATCTGCACGCGTAGGCTACCGATTTCACAGCGTCCACTCGCCTTTCTGACAAGTTCAAAAAGGCCGACGCAGCAGACGATGCTACGGTTACCGGGTTCAGTAAATTCCAAGAAGAATACTCCATCGAAGATGTCGATAAATTAGCGTTTTTACGAATAATGACCTCGTCGAGACGTTTTGGGGGTTTCAGGAAAACATGGCGAATCACATCCCGAATCGGGGCCGCCAGGCATGCCTTCACCTAATGTGCATGTTTAATGTTTGCGCGTGCGAAATACGTCGCAGGGGGAAATGAACGAAGCGTGTTGTGCGCATGCCAGATGGGATGCCCCATCTAAAGTTAGCACAAGGATGACGCGTGTGATGACCACTTTCTTATCAGCGCGAAGTCAGGGCTCTGTTTCTCGACCATTGTCCCCGTCCATGTATACGAAGTTTGCCTAACTCAAAGTCTCGGACTCTAAAGTCAGGGACTTTGGTTTAGGCCTGGCCTACCGTAGTCCCGATTCATAGTTAAGGCCCCAGGAGATCAAAGGCTTGCTGACAAGTGTGCCTTGTCTAGCCCCCAAAGGCAAAAAGCTCGATAAAAAAAGACTTTGAAACTCTTGTCAATTCACGATCTTTTTGTATCCAGTATTCAAGTACGCGCAATGTGCGCGATCAAAACTGCTTCTTACAGTGAATAGCATTGATCCGGAGACTTTGCTGCCGCGACAGATCCGCGATATGACCTATTCTATCTTTTTGCTTAATGTCCTCTGACGCTAAAGAGCATGTTAGGGACAGAGCGATATGACCGAGTGGGACTTAGTGCATGTCATAATTATGGTCAACAAATAGTTATGGTGAATAAACGATAAACACTTCAAGCTTTGCCTCAGCAATCTGAAATCAGGGAATTTGTTCACCTCGTTAGTTCCGTCGTAGAGGAGATCCAAAGAATTCTAAAGAAACAGTGGGCTATTCACAGGCATCAGCGAAACGCCATAAATTAACTGACAGAATGAACGAAATCCTTGGATTTAAACTGACGACCACATGTACGTCGATAGGCGTCTGTCGACCGTGAGACTCATTTGCATAAAGATCCAAACACATAAAAGGTTAAAAAGAACGCTATTTATTAGGAAAAAAACACAACATGCGAATTTTCGGAGAGGGGCAATTCCCTTTTTCAAGCTACAAAACAACACTTAACAGTTAGACGGTGAAATATTGTGATGCCCCCTCTCCTGTACTCAAGCCCAGGTTTAAAGGAGCTATCGTTCGGAGGCTAAACTTCTCGTGTGCTTGGAGCAGGTTAAACGAACATGGTCTGCAGTAAAAGTTTTGTGATTAAATTTGCCGTTTTTTGTTTTTTTTTTTGTTTTTTGTTTTTTCCACATCGATTGTATAACTTCTATAAGGTTACCTTTTTGGACACTATAGCTAAATCTTGGTTCACGAAGCGATTACCGCGTTGTGTGCACTTTTCCTGAGCTTCGCCCTGATATAACCGCACCTGGTTGACTGGCGTAAAACACCTGTTTTTACTTACTTACTTTCCCGCGCTTCATTCTGACGTCACGAAAGTGTCTTTGGCGTCACGGACAGAACACCAGAAGCTCTGTTTTGCGTCACGGAAGAAATGCGTGTGCATTGCAATCACTTTTTTTCACCGCTCTGCAGAGTGAACTTCTGATGACGTGTTGCAGAGTTCTGGAAAAAATGTAAGTCCACGAGAAAAGGTGTGGTCTACTGGGTTTTACAATCTATTTTATCCTCACAATGATTGGGAGTTTTGTGGTAAAATTAGCCAGCAGATGGAAAACAAATGCAACATGGAAATCATGCCAAAAATACCCCCCAAAATCATTTAAAAAATCGGCTGCTTATTGTATTGTGTGTGTATGTGTGTGTGTGTGTGTATGTGTGTGTGTGTGTGTGTGTGTGTGTGTGTGTGTGTGTGTGTGTGTGTGTGTGTGTGTGTGTGTATGTGTTGTGTGTGTGTGTGTGTGTGTGTGTGTGTGTGTGTGTGTGTGTGTGTGTGTGCTGTGTGTGTGTGTGTGTGTGTGTGTGTGTGTGTGTGTGTGTGTGTGTGTGTGTGTGTGTGTGTGTGTGTGTGTGTGTGTGTGTGTGTGTGTGTGTGTGTGTGTGTGTGTGTGCCAAACCTGTGAAGGCTAGTCCCTTTAAAGTCTGATAAGTGATAGAAGTGTTTTGCCGCTGTCGCCAGCGGTTGACAGACATCACTCAAACAACGGCCTCTTCAGTCAAAGCGGCTGCATCAGATTAAGCGAACTCTCTGTGTAACGCTCCTTGGTGACAGACGCGGTTTGTTCCAGTATCTTTCTTCGCCATAACACGCGTCGGCTTAAAGCTGTCGCACATTCACATCCCGGTCAAGTCGTCTCATAGGCTACTCTGTGTGTGTGTGTGTGTGTGTGTGTGTGTGTGTGTGTGTGTGTGTGTGTGTGTGTGTGTGTGTGTGTGGGTGTGTGTGTGTGTTGTGTGTGTGTGTGTGTGTGTGTGAGAGAGAGAGAGAGAAGAGAGAGGAGGGAGAGAGAGAGAGAGAGAGAGAGAGTAGTAGTAGTAGTAGTAGTAGTAGTAGTAGTAGTAGTAGTAGTAGTAACTTGGTGTTTTACGCCCAGTCAACCATTGCGGTTATATCAGAGCGAAAAGAAGAGAGAGAGAGAGAGAGAGACAGAGAGAGAGAGGAAACAGAGAAGAGAGATAGAGAGAGATTGACTGATTGATGTTTTATTCATATAAAGGCCATGGCCCTTCATGAAGGGGTGCACATACAGTTTGATACAGAGCC
>JABMCL010001456.1:952500-955000 GCA_018857735.1 Alviniconcha marisindica | reverse complement strand
GTGGACACTGTCTTGTGACTTCGTCCCTCACAAATAATGAAACATTAAAATGGCTCTCATCGCTGCCCGTCTTAATGCAGGAATCATTCTGGTGGTGACAGTGTAGCAATAGGTATATAATCTCCCTCTCCCCCCACCTCCATACCCCCTTCCCATCCTTCTCCTCGTCCCCAATAAACCTTATGGTTTCTGTGGACGTTAAGCACCATGTTAACTTACTGCATCATTTTGTGAGGTTTTTAAGCCATGACTGTATAAAAAAAAATTCATTCATCCACTCAACTGTTTTAATAGTTCCTTTAGGTTGGAAGTTTGATACAGATCTGAATTCTCTGTTTTCCGTCATATTCCAGAGGTGGGGTCATCGTGGCTAGTGTAGAAATCATGGCACCCCTCTGCTGGAAATACGAGCTGTTCAAAGCTCTGTCTTCCAGGCTTAGAATACATCAAAATATTAGCTTTGTCTGCTTCACATGCCGACGGCAAATTCTGCCTTTCTAATTTCTCTCCGTCGAGTTCATTCAGCTTCATTTTCCCAGCAAATCTTCTTCATACAAAAAGCGATTAGTATCTTTGATTTTGAACACTGAATCAGACTCAACACGAGGAGATAATTAGCGCTCGAAAGACGTCACACACTAACAACAAACAAAACCCGAGTCGCTTGCGGTAACATTCACCAGGCAAATGAGTATATACAAGGTACATAAACTCCACCAGAGGTATATCCTCGTATTTACTCGCATGCCAGGTGAGAGCTGCTGTTGAATCAGACTTACACTTCAGTGTGATTTGATTCATTTTGTTTCCCTCTAATCACGATTTGACAAAATGGAAGCAGAATGTAACAATGCTTTTAATAGACTGCGGTTGTATTTCCAGGTCAAGTATGATTCTTTTGAGTTAGACACAAGCCTTTGTTCATTTGTTGGGTTTGTTGCGGTGTTGGTAGTGATGGTGGTGGTTCTGGTGGGGGAGATGGGAAAGGGAGGAAAGGAGTAAGTAAGTAAGTACACTTTATCACAGCAAAATGATCTGCATTCAGATGGGCAGCGGATGAAGCCGTTGTATAATGCTGAGAGGCAAAGTCACAACAGATGTCATTGACCATATTTGGAAAGAAGGACAATGCCGAAGCAGGGTAAACATTGTTTAACGTCAACGGGAAACCATAAGGCTTTTGGACGGGAAGCTAGGGGGAAGGGCTCAATGGAGGTGGGGGAAAGAGGGAGATTATATACCTATCGCTACACTGTCACCACCAGAATGATTCCTTCATTAAGATGGGCAGCGATGAGAGCCATTTTAATGTTTCAGTAGGAAGTGATGGACAAAGTCACAAGACAGTGTCCACAAACCACAACCTTTGTGAAGAGAAAGGAGAGCCGAAGCGGTATCGAACCGAGGTCCTTCCGCTTACCAGCCTAACGCCTTACCACTAGGCCAAACCGGCTCACTGAAGAGAAAGGAGGCTGAAACGCGGGACTCGAACCGACGTCCGTCCGCTTACCAGCCTAGCGCCTAACCGCTGGGTCAAGCCCGGCGGCTTACCCGCGTGAACAGGTGGCCATGGCGTGTTGTCCACATGGTAGACGGTTCTAGTCTACGGCTGTTGGCACAGGGGAGTTTTTCAGCTGGTAACAGCGCGGAATAGTGAAAGTTCTGTCGCTCCTCTTGACGGAAACGGAGCAGACTACACCTAGGTATGGACTGTTGGGGATTCTTTCAGGATGGTATGATCAAGGTGGTGGAAGTAATCACTATGATGTGTGTGTGTGTGTGTGTGTGTGTGTGTGTGTGTGTGTGTGTGTGTGTGTGTGTGTGTGTGTGTGTGTGTGTGTGTGTGTGTGTGTGGCGTGCGTGCGTGTGTGTGTACGGGGGCGTGCGTGTGTGTGTGTGTGTGTGTGTGTGTTGTGTGTGTGTGTGGGGGTGTGGTGCGTGCGTGCGTTGTGTGTGTGTGTGTGTGTGTGTGATTATGCGCGTGTGTGTTGTGCGTGTCTGCATGCGTGCGTGCGTGTGTGTGTGTGTGTGTGTGTGGTGCGTGCGTGCGTGCGTGCGTGCGTGCGTGCGTGCGTGCGTGCGTGTGGTGCGGGGCGTGCGTGCGTGCGTGTGTGTGTGTGTGTGTGTGTGTGTGTGTGTGTGTGTGTGCTTATGCCGTGTGTGTGTGTGCGTGTCTGCATGCGTGCGTGCGTGTGTGCGTGTGTGCGTGTGTGTGTGTGTGTGTGTGTGTGTGTGTGTGTGTATGTGTGCGTGCGTGCGTGCGTGTGCACTGCCGTAAAAACCGCACCCCCCGGTTGTGTGCCCGCGCTTCTTAAATACCTGTACAATAATAACATGGAGCCGCGTACCTCTACCGTATTGAACGAATCCCAAACGCTGTGGCAATTTCACTGAAAACAAGTGCCATCAGTGCTCGGGCAAAAAACATCAAAATAAAGTATATAAAAATATAAAAAAATAACTATAATTTTTATTTTATTTTAAATCAAGCAATGCGGCA
>JABMCL010001456.1:932500-947500 GCA_018857735.1 Alviniconcha marisindica | reverse complement strand
AGATTATAAATTCAATGTATTTATAATCTTTGGTTTAAGGAAGGAATATAGACCTTGACCATTTTGCTTTACGTCCACAGAAGCGAGGTTGCTTATTAGGGGACAGGGGGTGGGGGGTGGGGGGGGGGGGGGGGAAGAGGACGAAAGAGTGAAGGCTCGACCGCGGATACCGCCCGAAAAAGACCGGAGAGACCGTGGACCGCCGCCAGAACAATGGAAGTGTTAAGGCGGTGTCCCCTCGCCATTGCGCAGCGACTAGTGCACCGCGCAGTTGCTGTTTCAACTGCCGTGCTGGGCAGAGTCACAAGGACAATGTCCGTTGCACTGCTGTTGACGAAACAACTCGAAGCGAAAGAAGTCCAACTTTCGCTGCCTAGCTCCACCTCCCTGCTCATGATCCCTTCTGGGCTAACTTGAGGGTCCAGCTCCACCTCCCTCCTCTTGATCTCGCCTGAATCGCGAAAGTGTCTAACTTCTTCGTGAGAGTCCAGCTCACCTCCCTCCTTTTGATCTCGCCTGGACCGCAAAAGTGTCTAACTTCTTCGTGAGAGTCCAGCTCACCTCCCTCCTCTTGATCTCTTCCGGGCTAACTTGAGGGTCCAGCTCCACCTCCCTCCTCTTGATCTCACCCGGAACCCTGTTGAGAAGGAATATACGGTGCAGTGATGCTTAATGTCCTCAGATGTCAGTTGACATATTAGGGACAAGTTGTGACCAATGCCGAAGCACGGTGCAATAATTCTTTACGTCCACGGAAACCAGAAGGCTCGTTAGGACGGACAGCCCAGGACGTCCACCTCGACTCTCACACAGCTCCTGAACTGTGAAGGAATATACGTGGTCGGAACTGTTTTATACGCCACAGCTCGGGACTGTGTGGAAATGGAGGTGATCGTCCAGGGCTCCTGGACCAGATTAATAGTCCCTACGGTCTCAGTGGACGTAAAGTAACATTGAACTTGAACTTGTTTTATGCCACTGCAAAACCATGGCAGCTTAAGCTGTTTGGGACCTGCTTTTTAATACTTTGCTTTTATGCTGTACCAGCTTCGTTGTTAGATCGATCAGTAGGCACTCTAATAATAATGATAATGATTTGTAGAGAGCACTTCCAGTGGCTAAGACGGCACCGCTCTATGCGCTCTGTACAAAAAGAGCTCAGGAGCTGTGTGAAAAGGGAGCCGGTTTGGCCTAGCGGTAAGGCGTTAGGTTGGTAAGCGGAAGGACCTCGGTTCAATACCGCTTCGGCTCTCCTTTCTCTTCAAAAAGGTTGTGGTTTGTGGACACGGTCCTGTGACTTGTGTCCATCACTTCCTACTGAAACATTAAAATGGCTCTCATCGCTGCCCACCTTAATGCAGGAATCATTCTGGTGGTGACAGTGTAGCGATAGGTATATAATCTCCCTCTCCTCCCACTTCCATACCCCCCCCCCCCCCCCCCCCCCCCCGCCCCGCCCCTCCCCCACTTCTCCCCGTCCCTAATAAGCCCTGTGGTTTCTGTGGACGTTAAGCACCATGTTTGCTTACTTACGTGTAAAAGTTGAGGTGGCCGTCCTGGACTCCCGTCCCTAATAAGCCTACGGTTTCTGTGGACGTAAAGCAACACTTCAACCAACTTACAGGAAGCACTATGCCATCCTAGTACACAGATAGACATAAGTACGTAAAACGATAATAATAGTAATAATAGGCCTATATCCCACCCAGGTCATCGATGAATGATGTTTCATCACGGCTGTTGACAGACGGAAAATGTCATTCCTTTCTTCTTGTTGCAGTTGTTTTTAATTCTGTTGTTTTGAGCGTTGAATGTGGAAGTGTGCTATGGACGTTGTTGTTGTTGTTGCGCGCGCGCGTGTGTGTGTGTTTGTGTTGTGTGCGTGCGTGCGTGTGCGCGCGCGCGCGCGTGCGTGTAGTGTCTACGTGTCGTGCGTGTGTGTGTGTGTGTGTGTGTGTGTGTGTGTGTGTGCGTGCGTGCGTGCGTGCGTGCGTGTGTGTGTGTGTCTCTCTCTCTCTCTCTCTCTCTCTCTCTCTCTCTCTCTCTCTCTCTCAATTATTTGTATTCTTGTTTGACATGTTGATTGTTGGTATGCTTGTCATCGCCAGGGACAGATTTGTAAAAGAAAAGAAAAGAAAAAAGAAAAGGCTGACGTGCTTAAATCCTTGTGTCCATGGGGCAGATTGGTTAAAAAGCAAACTTGTACTTAAATCTCTCTCTCTCTCTCTCTCTCTCTCTCTCTCTCTCTCTCTCTCTCTCTCTCTGTCTGCGTAAATCTTTATTCTTATGTAATTCTCTCTTTCTCTCTCTCTCTGTCTGCTTAAATCTTTATCCTTGTGTAATTCTCTCTCTCTCTCTCTCTCTCTCTCTCTCTCTCTCTCTCTCTCTCTGTGAATGTCTTGGTTATTAGTAGTACTGTAGCAACGGCAGATATGTGAGTCGGCCTTTGTGCTAATATCTTCACCGTTGAGAAATAAAGTTCAATCAATCAATCTCTCTCTCTCTCTCTCTCTCTCTCTCTCTCTCCCCAAGCACGTCAGCTCCAACCAAGACTGTCGGCCCGAACCGCACGACTCAAGTCAGTAAGGGACCGGGGCGCCTTTCCAGCCAAGACACTCTCAGCGGACCGCTCATAATAGCGATGTGTGTGCTTTACAAAGCAAAGGGTACAAGTCGATCATCGAATCGCTGCGGTAGTGCAAGACGGGCTGAGCCCTCTTTGCCTTTCCTCGGCGGTGGGCGGCGGGCGGCTCTCGGCGCCGACGGCGGTGGCGGTGGTGCTCAGGTAAGCTACTCAACTCAAGGCAAGCGAAGCTAGTGCAACGGAGCAGTAGTAGTAGTGACGAAGAAGAGCGACGGGGCGGGGTGGGGGGAGGGGGGGGGGGTAGCGCGAGAGAGAGAGAGAGAGAGAGAGAGGTGGGGGGGGGGGGGTGGTGATCAGTATATCAACAAGGGAGTAGAATCAACACGGTATTCACCGTGACACACCGCACCCAGCTATCGGCCGCCAACCCGCCGCCCTGGCGCCCGCCGCTCTAACTGCCTTCGCGAAATATTAGCATAACAAGCCCCGCCCCTCCCCCCGGGCCTGACTCCGCCCACTTCCCAAGCGCTAGTAATACGGGAGGAAGGGTTTTTTGAAAGTAACTTTGCCGTAACTTTGCCGTCCCGGTAGCAGCGAAGAACATGTGCGTCGCCGTTCCGGTGCGGTGTTGCTGTTGCGAACTTCGACGACGACAACGTGTAGGTGGTTGTGTAGCTGCTGCTGGTGTTGCCGCGGCAGCCGATACACCAAGCCCGGTGACTCCGGCTTTGTGACTCCTCTCGCAGTCAGTCTAGTCGGGGCTTTCCGTGTCAACGAAGAAAGTGTAGAGTAGTGTAGTCGCCGGAGGTTCATCGTGGAGGAGGAGGGGGCAGAAATTTGACAGACGTCGTGGTCTGGCGGAAAGGTTGCGACCCGCCACGGCGGTTTGTTTTATTTCCCCGGGATCAGCCTGGAGTGGGGAGAGGCTGCGAGCAGCGTCTACATGTATCCATGTTGTAGATAGACAGACCCAAACGGCCGCTAAGTGGCGAGGACTAGCCATCGGCGTCGCTAGCGTCAGGGATGTGCGTGTGTGTACATTACAACTGACTGCTCACTTGGCTGTTAGTGTGTAAAGGCCTACATACATACAGCCTTGCCTGTCTACAACCCAGCACGGAGTCTACGTGCGTGACTGTGTACTGTCGCTGAACCTGTTGTGAAGCCGTTCGTTGTCTCTTCAAAACCTTGGCTCCTGATCAGTAAGTGGTAGCGTAATCGTGTGACTTAACTGACTCCTGCGACGGAGGCCCCTGATCACGTAAATAAATCACTGACGCGGCAGACGTTGGGGCTTTCGTTTTCCTTCATTGATCGATCGTCGCCGGACTGGAGTTATAAAGCTGCTGTTGACTCGGCTGTTGGCGGCTCTGATCTGGGTGACACTGTGCCAGCGTTGACTTTCCCGCATCAGCTGATACTGGTGCTAGCAAGTCAGCTTCCGTCGATTGTTGAAACCCCGCATCTCACCCTTCTCAGTTCTTCCCGCTGTGTGTCAGTAGTGGCAAAGTGTTGTCGAAGTTGCAGAGGTCGAGGGGGTGCTGATGTTTCGTGCAGTTTTATATCAGCGTGTGTGGGAAGGTTTGTTGTCTTGTTCAAACGCACGTGCGTGCCCGTGTTGTGCGTGTTGTGTGTGCGTTTCTAGCGGCCCGAGACACGAGATGCGCGCGCCTGTGATGTCGACAGCTGGATGATGCCCAGAGCGCGTGCTGTTGCGGGTGAGTGACAGCCGTGTTCAGTTTCACATCAACATTCAACACATAGCTTGGCCGGGTCAGACGCGGTTCAGCTTGTCAGACTATATATTATATATACTACTACTGTAGGCTCGAGTCAACGTTCTTTTTACGTGCACACTTGTAAACCAAGCCGACTTCAAACGGCGATAATTATCACGAAAGCGTCGTTGAAAAAACGTATTGCTCGAGTCTTGGTCGGTTTCATCTTCGTTTCGTGTAAATTGCGTATGGCCTTCTATAGGCATGCAGGTGAAATGAAAACACGGGCTACACCCGCACACGTCAATCCAGTTTTATAATTATCACTGAGAAATTGATTGCCACATTTGTAGGATAACTGCCAGCGTGCACTGAATGTGGAAGTGTGCTATGGACAGCAAGGGGGAAAAATAAACAAAAAACATCAACGACTAATTTCCTCGACTGACGTTATGTGTTCTCTGTATGAGACTGATGTCTACACTCATTCACATCGGGCCGACGAGAGTTAGCTTTGGCTGAAGACTGGTTCACTTCACTGCTTGTGGCGTCGAGATGCCCCTGGGGTTCAAGGAAGGATCATTTCCATTACCATGCGGTGTAACAAGCCGTCGTCCAAGTGCACGAGTTGATAGATTGGACCTCTCCTGTGAATTGAGGCTGTAGCCGTTTAGAAAACCAATCGCATCAACTACTGACACGAGGATTCCGTGAAAAGCGTCGACACAGCACGAAACAGGGCCGTGCGTGCCAGTCAGCCCGCTATCCGGTGTCCGCAGATTTGACAAATCAGGCGGGGAGGTCCCAGTGCTCTTTTCAACCGTCGGATTCACTGACAACCTGTTGGAGTTCAAACGCTCAAAAACGAGTCAGTAAAGCGCAGGCGGATCAATCGACAAGCCTTCACCGTTTGGGATTGCGGCGTATGCGGCTCGGTGTTGGCAGCCAGTGTGGATTTACCTGTGACGTCGAAAGGGACGAGGAAGACAAGGCCGATCGTGGCAAGGAGGAGGAGGAGGGAGAGGAGGAGGCTGGTGGTGCCGAAGCTGTCCTGATGAGGGCAGAACCCCTGATGGCGCCAGCACCGTGCCTCTTGCTGCTACTCTTGTGGGGCTACTGTCTCGCCGTCATTGATGGAGAAGGTCAGTAAAAAAAAAAGAAGACATACCTCTCTCCGTCTGTCTCTGTCTGTCTCTTTGTCTCTCTCTCTTAAACCATTTGAATCTCTCCGTCTCCTCCCACCTCTATACCCCCCCCCCCCCCTTCTCCCCGTCCCTAATAAGCCTTATGGTTTCTGTGGACGTTAAGCACCATGCTTACTATTTCTCTCTTAAACCATTTGAATCTCTCTCTCTCTCTCTCTCTCTCTCTCTCTCTCTCTCTCTCTCTCTCTCTCTCTCTCTCTCTCTCAAACCATTTGAATCTCTCTCTCTCTTAAACCATTTGACTCTCTCTCTCTCTCTCTCTCTCTCTCTCTCTCCCCCTCTCTCTCTCTCTCTCTCTCTCTCTCTCTCTCTCTCTCTCGTTTTTGTTTTCTTTTTCTTTTTCTATTTTCTGATACTTTTATTATATTGTGTGTGTGTGTGTGTGTGTGGTGGGGGGGGGGGGGGGGGGGGGCTTTTGCGGTCATTAACAGTCATTGACAAATGTGGTTCAGTTAGTTATGTCAGTCCCGGAAGGTCAGAGGGTTCGGAAAAGCCCATATTCATGCGTCTCATCCCGTTTCTCGGAAACTTCCCCATACTTGCCTGTCTGGAAATATTTCTAGTGATGGTCCGATTCGTGATGTCCCTTTTTCGCCCGTTTATCGTCAAGGAAGATCGCTGAGTTCTAGGTATACTAAGATAATCATAGTTCTGCATCAGTGTCATTTGATTGTTGTACCATGCAAACGTGCAGAAATATATGTATTTAATTTACATTCTGCCATTCAGCTGATGAGTGCTGCCTCTCTCTCTCTTTCTCTTCTGTCTTTCTCGGGGGTGTTCTTGAAAGCCCGTATGGTTTCTGTGGACGTAAAGCACCATGAGAGAAAAAGAAGGATACAGAATCGAACTGTAAAACTGACGGCAGTGAAATTGAAAGGGTTAACCTTTTTTCTGGCAACGGCAGCAGCTGCACACTGGGTAACCCCTGGTGACGGCAGGCTTGAACTGGCGCCGTTTCGGGCTCAGTTAGAGATGAAGCATTTAAACTATTTATTATTATTGGAATGTATAATTACTTCCAGAGATCTCGTCTGTAGTTTGAACTGAAGAAACTTGTTTTCAGAAGGCCCATTCCTTAATTTTTTTAAAGAAAGATACATTTTTTCCCCCAGTCTTATTTCATTGCACACGTGTATCAGTGGAATTTCCCTTCTGTAAGTAAATGCTCGCCACAGCACTCTTTCGTTGTTATTATGTATTGATATATTTTGGTCGGACTGGCAGTGGGGTTGCATGCAGTCATATGTATAGAGATTGTGTGTGTGTGTGTTGGGGGGAATGCATACACACAGAGACGCGTCTCTGTGTGTATGTAAGAAAGACCCCCCACCCTCTTCTCTCTCTCTCTCTCTCTAGTTACTAGTACCTCATTAAAAAGAAGAAGAAGAGACTAGTCTACAGTTACAAACCACAATGTGTGTGTGTGTGTGTGTGGTGTGTGTGTGTGTGTGTGTGTGTGTGTGTGTGTGTGTGCTGATCTAGTCATCTAGTTTACGACCGCATGATTTTTTTGATTTTCTTTTAAATCAAATATTCTACAGACAAATCACAATGTTTTAAAAACCACAATTTTCAGCAAACCACAATATTTGAAGATTGTATTGTGCAGGTGTATGTACTTCCTAGTTGTGCTTGAGAAACCCTACCTGCTCAGGTCCAGGGGCCTCCTTTGTTTAGCACACAGTGTAAAAGTGCTAACTCGTCACTGTTTAAAAACAGCCCCCCGCTCTGGCTATTTCTGTTAACTTATTTCAGTGGGATCAGTTGTGTTGGGGGCGGGGGGGGGGGGGGGGCGGGGGGTTGTTCGGGGGGGGGGGGAGGGGGGCTGTGTGTGTATGTTGAGGGGAGGGGTGGGGCAAGGTCTGTCAGTGTCTGTGTAATAAACCAAGAGAGAGTCACAGAGAGAGAGAGAGAGAGAGAGAGAGAGAGAGAGAGAGAAGAGAGAGAGAGAGAGAGAGAGAGAAGAGAGTCACAGAGAGAGAGATACACGGAGAGAGAGAAAAGAGAGAGAGTCACAGAGAGAGAGAGAGACATGCGCGTGGGTAGGCCGGTTTGCACTGCTGGCGGAGACAAAGATTTTCATTGAACAAAAGCAGACAACACTTGAGAGTTTAATGCCTTGAGGAAAAGCATGCTATCGCTTGCCGCCCCAGAAAACAAAGAACAAATTAATGTGGCTCCCGTATTTTTGCCTGTGTTCTTAATGCTCTCTTTGCTAACCCTGCTCCTCAGAACGTGATCTGCAACGTTACATTATTTATAGTTTCTATCGTGTTCAAATGTTAGCTGTAGGCTTCTTCTTTTTTAGGACTGGGCGGGGAAAGTCTCAGCAAACATAAAGATTGGAATATTGACCAAACAAAAGTATTTTTGGCCGGTCGGGGGTAGGTACTGAAGGACCCCAATTTTTCTCAGAGAGCCTTTGTTTAAATCAAGGACCAAAGTGGATTTGGGGTGCAAACCAGCTCATACCGGGCACGCTTTGCTAAAACAACAACAACGAAACCATTTATGCGGCTACACCCAAATTATCTCCAGACCTGAAATTTACCAAATCAAGGATAGAATGGAATATCAGATATATTGGAATGCGTCTCGACATTTTTACTAAATCATGACAAGCTAAGTTAGTGATCGCCACAGTCTGTCTGTCTGTCTGTCTGTCTGTCTGTCTGTCTGTCTGTCTGTCTGTCTCTCTCTCTCTCTCTCTCTCTCTCTCTCTCTCTCTCTCTCTCTCTCTCTCTCTCTCTTCACACACACACACACACACACACACACACACACAAACACACAAACCAACAACTCTGTCTGTCTGTCTGTCTGTCTGCTCCCCCCCCCCCCCCCCCCCCCCCCCCGCTCTTTCTCGCGCTCTCCCTCTCCCTCATACATAATGTGTCCGTATGTATGTACACAAGTGGCTCTCCACTGTGAGTGCATGACAGAATGCATTCATGTAATTAACTTTAACAGACTTTGACCCTTTTCACGCGAGAATGGAGCCCAGCGTGAGTTGTGGAGTGTTAGTGGAGACCCCTTTGCGGAGCGCACGAAGGGGCTTTGTGGATGAGTAACTAGGTGTGTAATGACCAGCACGTTAACCTCTTACGTTCCGACTTCACCTAAAATCGGGTCAACACAGCTTTGGCACGGTCTTAATGCGGCTTCTCCACTCACACACACACACACACACACACACACACACACACACACACACACACACACACACACACACACACACATCTACGCAAAGACATCAATGTAAATCCCTGTAGATCTACGTGGACACATAATTTCGGCCCAAGACACTGTCTTCGGACACAGAAATGAGCAGAATCAACAAACAAGGGAGTTAATTACCGCTCGAAAGACGTCACACGAGTCGTCTGTAGTAAATCTCACCTCGTATGCGAGTAAATACAATGTACAGAAACTCCACGAGAGATACATCCTCAAAAGTGAGCAGTGATGCAATTGAACTATATGTTGTGTGTTCTTCAGACACAGAAGACAACAACAAAAAATTTTAAAAAAATCTTCATAAAGTTAACATTCTGTTGATGATGAGCAAGTAGGTCCTCTCTCTCTCTCTCTCTCTCTCTCTCTCTCTCTCTCTCTCTCTCTCTCTCTCTCTCTCAACGTTTTTTGTTTTGTTTTTTGTTCTTTGTTCTTTGAGAACAGGTCAAGCGAAATAACAACCGGTACATGTATCTGACCGATTCCTGAGTTTATTTCTGATATACTGATCTTAACCGGTAAAATACCGGAAATCACTGGTTAACACGAACCCTGTGCACGTGTACTTCAGTCTGTACTGAACAAATGTACACCTTCGTCTGCAGTGCTAAAGGGGAAGGTCTCTATTTTCTTTATTTCCGACACTTGTCTTCCTTTGAAGTTTTATGTTTCTTCTCGCCGCGGCTGCTGAACTTGACTAGCCTGCTCGTTATGAATGTATGTATGTACGTATGTAGCCTCTGGTTTTGAAGGGCTTGCAGCACACAGTGTGCCACTCACTGCATACATGTATGTACAGTAATGTACGTGCACACAGCACTTCCACTGCCGCTAGTCAGCTCGACACTTTTTGCGCCTGGGGCAGGCAGTCGTACAATTTATGAATGCTTCTTCTTCTTTTTCTTCTCCTTCTTCTTCTTCTTCTCTCTCTCTCTCTCTCTCCCCTCTCTCCCCTCTCTCTCTCTCTCTCTCTCTCTTCTTTTTTTTTGTGTGTTGTGTGTGTGTGGGGTGTGGTGTGTGTGTGTGTGTGTGTGTGTGGTTTTTTTTTTTTTATTTTTTTTTTTTTTTTTTTTCCCTTTTTTCTTCCCTGATGTATTTTCCTTTTCTTCTTTTGGGGGTTTTTTAACGGTGGGGGGGTGTGGTGGTGTGTGTGTGTGTGTGTGTGTGTGTGTGTGTGTGTGTGTGTGTGTGTGTGTGTGTGACTGTGTGTTGAATAAACTGAATACAGTTGTTACTTGCGAAGGGAATGGGAGGGAATATTGTCATCACCCCTGAAGTGAGTTCTGTTGTCTACCCAGAAGGTATATTTATAAACATTACAGTAACAGATATCTGCCGTGATTCCGTAGATATTACAACGGCAGACAGATAATATAGATCGTAATACAGACTGGACTAGGGCTTTGGAAACATCACAGTGTTCGTATAGCCTGCGCTAACAAACATACATACAAACACACACACACACACACACACACACACACACACACACACACACACACACACACACACACTCACTCTCTCTCTCTCTCTCTCTCTCTCTCTCTCTCTCTCTCTCTCTCTCTCTCTCTCTCTCTCATCGGGCTACTGTTGGTATCTGAACAACGGCCAAACCAGTAGGGACACGTAATAGTGCATGCATAGTTTGAGCAGAGAAATTAAGCGTGCGTACGTCTGGACTCTTCATACAATATTGTTCTCGTCCAGTTTTAGCCAGACGATGATGATAATAAGGAGTTCGAACAATGTCATAATGAGTCATAATGATATTATACTCCCCCTCTCTCTCTCTCTCTCTCTCTCTCTCTCTCGCACACCAAAACACACACACACACACACACACACACACACACACACACACACATGCAACTGTTTAGCACGTGTGTTTTCCACTGAGAGGTCATATGATACATGTAGAAATTAACTTTTAGGTGAATCGAACATAATTATGTAGACGGCAGAAATATATATGATAAGACGTTTGACTCTAATTATTCCATCTCTGTTGATGGTAAAAACGCGTCTGTAGACTTAGAGGTAGATGCGTCCTCGTGCTTTTCCTTTGCAACCTTTTTCTTGATACAAATTTCGGCCTGTTTTCAAAGAGAATAAATGTATCTATAGTCTTTGCTGTTTCCCCTCGTGTCGTTGGAATGTTTGCCTGTTTGTCAGCATGTGTGTTTGTTTGTTTACCTGTACGGGCTGCGCGTCAGTCTGTCCGTCTGCCCACCTGTTGGCCAGTATGTCTGTCTGTCAGTCTGTCTGCCTGTCTGTCTGTCCCTTTGCCTGTCTGTCCCTTTGCCTGCCTGCCCTCCTCAGTGGAATGTGTGTGGGCGCGCGCGCGCGCGCGCGTGTGTGGGGGGGGGGGGGGGGGGGGGGTGGAGCGTGTGTGTCTATGTATGGGTGTGTGTGTGTGTGGGGTGTGTGTGTGTGTGTTTGTACGTGTTTGTGGGTGTATGTATTTTTTAATATGCGTGTGATTGTATTTGTGTGTGTGTGGGGTGTGTGTGTGTGTGTGTGTGTGTGTGGGTGCATGTATTTTTTCATATGCGTGTGATTGTATTCGTGTGTGCGTGCGTGCGTGCGTGCGTGCGTGCGTACGTGCGTCTGTGTTTATCTGTGTCTGTGTGTATCGGTGTGTGTGTGGTATGTGTCATCACCACGCCAAGCGAGTGACTGTTCGTTGTGGTAAAGGAAGCTCTGTCAACAGCGTTTTCCGTTCCCCTTTCTTCCCGGCCCCTCCATAATCGAAGTAACCAATGCACGGAGGCGGCGGCGCGGTAGCAAAGAAGGTAATGAAGCGGTGTGAGGTGTTTACCTGGCGCCACAGAAGCGGCCGCCACGAGGGAGTCGTTGGATCGCTCAGCCCAGGCGGTCTTCATAGTTCAGGAGCTGTGTGAAAGTCGAGGTGGCCGTCCTGGGCTGTCTTCATAGTTCAGGAGCTGTGTGAAAGTCGAGGTGGCCGTCCTGGGCTGTCTTCATAGTTCAGGAGCTGTGTGAAAGTCGAGGTGGCCGTCCTGGGCTGTCTTCATAGTTCAGGAGCTGTGTGAAAATCGAGGTTGGGCCGTCCTGGGCTGTCTTTTATAGTTCAGGAGCTGTGTGAAAATCGAGGTGGCCGTCCTGGGGGGCCAAGCAGGGGGGGTGAGAGTCGAGGTGGCCGTCCTGGGGTGTCCGTCCTAACGACCTTCTGGGGTTTCCCTGGACGTAAAGGGTTGGGGGGATTCACGAAACTGGTTTTTCTAGAAAGGGAAAGCGTTTGTATTTTTTTTCGCGCAAAAAGTCGCGAGAGGTCGCCCGCGCACTTCCGGGCCGATTTCTGAGTAGGGGGTTTCTTCACGCGGGGTATAACAGTGGAAGTTGAACCCAGAATCCGGGAAACAGTACAAATGCCATAAATGGGGTTTTTGGTTAAAAAAATTACCGTGGAAAGGGGAAAAAAGGGGGGAAAAAAAATGTCTTTTAACCCTTTTTCGACCAGAAGATCGGAGTTTTTGTAGAAAAAATGCGTTTTGGGGGATCCTATAGCACAAACAAAAAAGTTATTTTTCTTATTGCCAGGGCAAAATTATTTTTTACGGGCCTTAAAAAACCTTTAAAGTTGGGAGTGTAAAATTCGCAAATTCACCGTTACCGCCTTCCATTGTGAAGAAAATACGCACCGGAAGTAAAAGCAGCCAAGGGGTTAAGCGATGCCGGGGAAAAGTTAAAGGGGTTAACAACCCCGCCTGAATCGCCCAACATTGAACCATGCTTCGGCATTGGTCTCAGCTTGGGCCCTAATATGTCAACCTCTCTCTCTCTCTCTCTTTTCTCTCTCTCCCCTCTCCCCCTCTCTTTCTCTCTCTTTTCCCCTTTTTAGCACCTTTCCCCCCTTTTCTCTTTCCCCGCCTCTCTCCTTTCTTCTTCTTCCTTCTTCCCCCTCTCTCTCTCTCTCTCTCTTTTTTAGGGGCTCCTTCTCCCTCTCTCTTTTTTTCTTTCTCTCCAAAAAAACCTCCCCTTTTTTCTTTTCCCCTTTTCCAAAACCTTTTCTCTTTTTTGTAAAACCCGTTTCTTTATTTATGAAAGCAAGTGAGTCAACCATTTCGAGATCAGCATAACGGAATAATAAGTGCACTGCTTTTGGTTTTCATAGCAGTTTTAGGTGGTCGGAAAATCGCGGGTTCAGTCCTCTCAACTGGTCCTGATTTATTTCTCTTCTTCTTTTATAGTTCAGCGGTTGCAACACCAACATCAGCAGCAACTGGAAATCTTTTTTTAAAACATCTTGCCCTCACTTGGGGGGGGGGGGGGGGTATTTTTCTTCTTCATTTTAGCAGCTAACGAAATTCGTCTTGTGTTCTCTCAAAACTATGTGGGCCATTGCTGTGGAATGATTGGCCGAAACGGGTATTGCCTGGACAAAACGGGTAGCCTGTTACATGCTGCCAATAATGCATGCATGTCTGCCACTTGTGAAAGAGAAATTTGCCCAAGTTTACGCATGACTTTGCCTGGTCTTAATATTATTAGCCTGTTCAGTTTGTCCAGTCTTAATAAAAACTAAAAAGACGTTTTATTTGTCCGGGCTTATTAAATAAAATACGTGCAGTTTGACCAGTCTTAATAAAAATCGTTCAGTTTGTCCAGTCTTAATATAGATAGATAGATACTTTTTTTTTTTTTTAAATTCAGTTCGTCCGGTCTTAATAAAACACGTTCAATTTATCCGAACTTAATTAAAAATAACGTTCAGTTTGCCCGGTGTTAACAAAATATGTTTGTCTGGTCTTAATAAATCACGTTCCCTTTGTCCGGTCTGAACAAATCATTGTTCAGTCTTGTTAAAAGTAAAACCTCTTTCAGTTCGATCAGTGTGTGTTTAAACCTTTTGCGTATTTTACAACCACGGATCAACGCTATCGGCTAAAACACGTACGTGACTATAAATATCTAGCTTTACATCCGGAAGTAGACACTCATAGTTCAGGAGCTGTGTGAGAGTCGAGGTGGCCGTCCTGGGCTGTCCGTCCTGACGAGCCTTCTGGTTTCCGTGGACGTAAAGCTATATTGAACCGTGCTTCGGCATTGGTCACAGCTTGTCCCTAATATGTCAGCTGACATCTGAGGACATTAAGCAACACTTCATCATCACCTGAAGTAGTTAGTGGGGGCTTGTGGAGAGTAAAGCGGGTGAGGAAGACGGGCGGGAGGGGGAGGGAGGGAGAGGGGGAGGGGGGAAGGGGGCAGAGACCACAGAGTTTCTCACCTGGTCTAACGCATCATGCAACATAACGTACCCGGGACTGAATGACTTGAGATTCACAGCTACCCGGGGGACCTTCGCGGGCGCTTGTCGTCGACAGGAAGGGCTGGGAAAGGAGACAGGTGAAAAGTGGCGCTCACTTCATTATTTGGCCCTTTAGGAGCCCGCGGTGGGTAGGTTCGGCGTTCCGGGAGAGTGAGGGTGGAAGGGGGGGGGGGGGGGGGGTGGGGGGGGGGGGTAGATGGCATCTTCGCTGCCTCGGCAGTCACACAAGCTAGTAACCCCCTCACCTCTGTCTGTCTGTCTGTCTGTCTGTCTGTCTCTCTCTCTCTCTCTTCTCTCTCTCTCTCTCTCTCTCTCCCTCTCTCTCTCTCGCTCGCTCCTGATCACCGTGCGAGAATGCGCCGCGGAATGGGAAAGTAAAGTAGGTGTGTTGTCGTCAAAGACATTCTGCAAAAGGACGGTCTTTTGGTGTTGTGGTGTGTTTGTGTGTGTGTGGGTGGTTGAAAGTGCAGCATTGTGTGTGTTTGTGTGTGTCTGTATATATATCACAGAGAGAGAGAGAGAGAGAGAGAGAGAGAGAAGAGAGAGAGAGAGAGAGAGAGATGCATGTGCACTCCTCAAAATAACCCAGAAGGCAGCTTCCTGTGACTGTTTGTTGTACATACGATAGTTCTGACCAAAAAGAACACTAAGAAAAAAGGAACAGCAACAAGTGCAAGAACGAGTGGAAAAGATCCAGAATTTCGCTGAAGACCCAAAAGCATTTAGCCTCGCTTTTCGCTCTGCTTAGAACTGCTATATTCCGGCGCGCGATCAACGTGTGATTTTAGTTATATGTAAATACTCTGCGGCATACCAAATCGAGAGAGAGAGAGAGAGAGAGAGAGAGAGGGGAAAAAGGGGGAAAGGGTTTTCTTGCCCAGGAGGGGGGTCCTAACAACCCCAGAGGGGGAAAGGGGACAGAAGAGTTTTTTGGTTTTGGTTTAATTAATTTTTTAAATTCTTTATCAT
>JABMCL010001456.1:927500-930000 GCA_018857735.1 Alviniconcha marisindica | reverse complement strand
ATGTTTCCCAGGTGCCGAAGACTTAAGTTCCCCCCCCCCCCCCCCCCTACATCCATATCGTCCTGTCCCAAATAATAAGCCTTGTGGTTTCTGTGGACATTAAGCACCATGATTACTTATTTACTAGCCTACATCGCACTTCATCTGTAATTCCAGGCCATATTCATTGTATGGTCTAATTCACAAAAGCTCCACTTTCAATGAAATTCCAGTTCCAGTTTCTGGAGCCAGCGTGAGTGTTGTTTCGCTGGAGACCACTTTTCCGTTAAGGACTGGTGCTTGAGGCGATGCCGTTTGCAACTGACGTTACTCACTGCTGAGACAAGTGGGGTCTGTTGCTGCTTTGATAGCTGTGCGTCTTTGATTCCGCTTTTAGGTCCATTCATGCTGTGTTTATTGCACGCATAAGCGCATTATATATATATATATATATATATATATATATATATATAGAGAGAGAGAACATTATACCAACAGACCAAGCATGTCCTGATTTTTAAAAACAACAACGTTTATTCCAAATTGTGTCTCTCTCTCTCTCTCTCTCTCTCTCTCTCTCTCTCTCTCTCTCTCTCTCTCTCTATATATATATATATATATATATATATATATATAGCGTACAAAAACAAAATGAACAAATACATACCCACCCCTCAGCCCCAGACTCCCTTTTGCATCCCATCATTGAGGAGGGGAGGGTGGTGGGTGGGGGCATCTTTCTCTCTGTCAGTGTCACTACCAATCAGCCCCTCGTGGCTTGGGCTGCACATTTCATGTCTGTTATCCAACGTAAAAATGTCGGCCAACGTGCTGTCTCTGCGCGCACGTCTTTAAATGGAGGGCAGCAGTAACACCAGCTAGAGGCTAACGTTGCTTCGCTAGTTAGATGCCTTGCTTTCAACTCCTTCGCATGATTCCTCGTCCGCTTTCGATGGCATAGCGCGAACGCAGTTGGCCTAGTGGTAAGGCACCAGCCCGTTCTTAATCGGGCGAATGTTTCTTCGCGAACCTAGTTGGAAGTATTCGGCGAAGCTAGTTGGTTCTTAATTGGGCGAACTTTTATTCGCGAACCTAGTTGGAAGTATTCGTCGAAGCTATATTCGGGGTCCAAAAGCTTCGCTCAACATGTTCTAAGGAACATTCGCCCTATTCGACGATCATTGCCTCACGACTGGCTGAGAGCAGAGCTCTCCTGTGGATCAGAAAAATAAAATGGATGACAGTGTCCTGGGTTCTTCACTCGCTTCGGGGGAATTTGTTCAGTATTTTTCTGACTTGTGTGAGAAGCGCAGCCTTGTCTCGGAGACCCAAGAATGAGATAGTAGTTAATTTGAATTACCCTGTGAGGGATGATTGAAGTATATTGACTGACTTTAGCCTACATTTTCGATCATGCTGTCTGCTGTGCGTCTGCAAGTTCGGGCCGAAGCCCATACCAGTACAAGCCAGTTGAGAACAAGCAAATTCTTCGAACTGTCGAACCATGTTCGGCGAACTAAAATTCAATTAAGAAACGAATCATAGTTTGTCGAACTGTCCGAAGTATGTTCGGCGAACAAACATTCGCCCAGTTAAGAGCGGGCTTAAGGCGAAGCTCGAGTCCGCTTCGGCTGTCCTCCCTCTTTGCAAGTAAGTTTTAATACGGGAGATTTCTGTAGCGCCCATCTACCACACAAGGCGGGAACCGAGGGCGCTTTACAATAGCACAAACAACAAAAACTCATAATTCTGCTAAAGCTGTGCAGCATATTTACGTTTGTGTTACTGCTTGCAGCATTACATCGGTTAGTTCTTGAACTGAAATGTTCTGAAACAGAACGCTTCTGTCTTTGTGAGAATTTGTGCTTTTGTTTCGCTTGGTGAATCAGAATGGCCTACTTGAGAAAGAGCTGACTGTTTATAGCTGTGCTGTCGTCGGCAACGTGCACTGTTCCACATCTTAGCTTGAGCATGAAACAACTTTTATATTGCTCTCTCTCTCTCTCTCTCTCTCTCTCTCTCTCTCTCTCTCTCTCTCTCTCTCTCTCCCTGTCTCACTCCCTCTCTCTCTTTCTCTCTCATCATCTTTATGTGTATGTCTATGCAGCTTAGCAAGGACAGCTTGTAAGAATAGGCTACTGCCTAAAATCTCAGTCCTTGAATAATATAATAAAGTTCTGATCTCTCTCTCTCTCTCTCTCTCTCTCTCTCTCTCTCTCTCTCTCTCTCTCTCTCTCTCTCTCTCTCTCTCTCTCTCTCTCTCCACCCGTCTTCTTATTCTCCAAGTGCATGGCGTATGATGTGTGAACTGAGTAACAGAGTTATGAGTGAATATAGAATTACATATAAAGTCGTTATCATGGTTTCATCCGTTTGTTCTCTTCGCCCACGTCCTCCAGATATATATATATATATATATATATATATATATATATATATATATATATATATATATATATATATACTATACCAAAACATTAGCAAAGAGAGAGAGAGAGAGAGAGAGAGATCATATATATAT
>JABMCL010001456.1:867500-922500 GCA_018857735.1 Alviniconcha marisindica | reverse complement strand
CACACCACCACCACCACCACGTACCCACACACACACACACCACCACCACCACCACACCACACACCACACCACACAACACACCACACCCCCCACACACACACACACACACACACACACACACACAACTAACGTCGATGGCTGCCCCCTCGGCCACCGTCTGCAGAGCAGTGAGTAGTGACCGCGATCAATGAGGCCGCCGTCTGTGGGACTGCCCACGCGGTCCAGAGCTCGGAGGTGTCTGGCACCAGTCTGCCGAGACGAAACTGTCCGCTGATCTGGTCAGCCAAAGCAGTCCATCAGTCTGGACAGCCCAGACCGACCGGGGCGATTTCGCATCGCCCCATCTGTATGACTGTCATCTAGCACCTTGTGGAACGGCCCTGGAGGGGGGCTAACGCGGACGCAGAAATTAAAGTCATATCCTCTGGTCATATCCAAGAACCCACAGCTGTCAAAAGTTCCCTTTTTAGTCTCATTCTAGAATAGGCTGGAACAGCTCTCTCAGTGTCTCTGTCTTTGTCTCTGTGTGTGTGTGTGTGTGTGTGTGTGTGTGTGTGTGTGTGTGTGTGTGTGTGTGTGTGTGTCTCTCTCTCTCTCTCTCTCTCTCTCTCTCTCTCTCTCTCTCTCTCTCTCTCTCTCTCTCTCTCTCTCTCTCTCTCTCTGGGACAGATTAGGAACAGATTGTAAGAATAGGCAACTGCCTAAAATCTTAATCCTTGAGTAATAAAGTTCTGAGTTCTGCAAAAAAGTTCTCTCTCTCTCTCTCTCTCTCTCTCTCTCTCTCTCTCTATATCTATATATATATATATATATATATATATATATATATATATATATATATATGCCAACTTGTTGTTTTTCTTTGATTTTATATATATATATATACAGAGCTTTGAGTGCTTGTCCTGCTGCCGTGTACCTCATCCCACTTCTGACTTCCGGGGAGTTCCCGGATCATCCAGCTTCCATTTGATTAAACTACACCGTCCTTTCTCTTCTAGCTGAAAGCGAGGCGCTAGCGGAGAGTGAGGCGTGTCATGCGTTGCGCCGTGTCTCTCAGCGAATCAGTGAACGAGCTAAAAACAACAACAAAGCAGCATAAGACACGTGTTGTCCCTTTCATGGTACAGGCCATCAGTAAGAATGCACGTGGAGCAACCTGTTCTTCAAGTAACACTTTGGGATGTGTGGACTTCTGTTGTTGGTTGTTGTTTTGTGTGTGTTGTTGTTGTTTGTTTTTTTTGGGGGGGGGGGAATTCAGGTCATGTTTAAAAAAAAAAAAAAAAATCTCTCTGTGTGTGGATTTTTATTGTTATTTTTTGGTTTCTTCTCCCGCTGGTGTTAGCGTGCAGCCGGATGCAGCACGTGATCCTTAGATACGACGACGCATGCGCAACCTAGAGTTTTGTGAAACGGCTCCCAGATGCTACTGTGACCAGTGTCAGTGAATCAGACTTCTAAACCGGCAACATTTGTGATGGGTAAAGTCCTGAAATGACCTTCACGGGCTGACCCGGCGTTCAACGTCAAACCCACCGATCAGCTTCAGGAGGACCGGGGTGAAGAGGGGTAGGGGTGGGGGTGGGGGGTAGCTAAAAACCGTGCACCAAACAGTTGTCGGCCTTGATGACAGATGGTCCTGGCTCACCAACCACCGGTCACTCTCCAGACCTTTGCTCTGACAGTTAATGGTCAGTTGGCGCCAGGCGCGTGCCCGATTATGGCCCATTCTCGCCTCAAGGCGGCGCCACGGCGCCTCGCGTGTCGCACGTGCGGTAGACAATTTGTCCACTGTGTCCCGGCAGGGGGTTGGCTGGGCTGTCTGTCTCGCACTGCAACTGGCTGGGTTTGTGCACGAGCCATTTCAGCCGTGTATGGTCCAAAGCTGCGTGATGCTTTCTTCCCGCTGGAATAATACATGCTGTGCATAGTACTAACAGGAAACGTTCAGGAAAAGCATTCCGCCGAGCTCCACACCATTTTGATGATGTACATATTTTTAAAAACAACAACAGTTTTTTGTTAGTTGTTGTTGGTTTCTGTGTGTTTTGTTTGTGGTTTAGGGTGTGTGTGTGTGGCGCCTCTGTGTGTGTGGTGTGTGTGTGTGTGTCGGGGTGGGGGTGGGGGGGGGGGGGGGGGGGTGCTTGCAGTATATCACCTGTCCGGAAATATTTTAGCGTCAGGCTGAGAACGACTTGAATTTGTGTGGATGAAAATCAAGCTTTTGACCAATCAGAGCCGAAAGACGAAAGCTTTTGGAGATTTCGCGGTTTCGAGATTTCAGAGTTTATGTACCGTGTACAAATTACTCGCATTCCAGACGGGAGTTACCGTAAGCGACTCGGGTCCTTGTTGCTGTCTTTGTGACAGCTCTCTCTCTCTCTCTCTCTCTCTCTCTCTCTCTCTCTCTCTCTCTCTCCTCTCTCTCTCTCTCTCTCTCACACACACACACACACACACACACACACACACATCACACACACACACACACACACACACACACACACACACACACACACACACACACACACACACACACACAAACATCTATACAACCAGTCCCCAAAGACGTTTCCTGGCCGCGATCCCAGGCGAACATTTGGACATCCCCATTCTTCCCCATTACTCCTTGCGTCAGCTTTATGTGTCTGAATCTCTCTCTCTCTCTCTCTCTCTCTCTCTCTCTCTCTCTCTCTCTCTCTCTCTCTCTCTCTCTCTCTCTCTAAAGCACACACACACACACACACACACCACATACACCGACACAAAACACGCACACACACAACACACCACACACACACACACCCACACCACAACACACACACACACACACACCAACACCACACACACACACAACCAAACACACACACACACACACACACACACACACACACAACAACACACACAAACACCACCAAAAACACACACCAACCACAAACACACACACCACACACACAACACACCAAAACACACACACACACACCCACACACACACACACACAACACACACACACACACCCCAACACACACACACCACACACACACACACACACACACACACACAAAACACACCACACACACACACACACACACACACACCCCGCCCCCCTCATCCCTCCCTCTCAGCATGCACGTCTGCCGCCACAGCCGTCCGTCGTCTCTCTCCATCCCATTGCTCCTGTGGCGTCGGAGATGGTGCGACTGAATGTTACATACACCAGCATCCGATACAGTATTCCCTTGCCCCCTTGAGTGCCATCGGTGGTGCCGCGCAAAGCAGCCGCCGGGCTGGGGGGCACACTGAGAGGGCCAGGCTGAAGTGCCTGTCGCGCCAGCCGAGGCCACCCCGCCCCAGTCGGAGACGTGTTGCCCGTGCACGGCAGACCAAGGGCGCTATCTGTGCGACCGTCTCCTGGGACTACCGCTGTGGTGTGTGTGTGTGTGTGTGTGTGTGTGTGTGTGTGTGTGTGTGTGTGTGTGTGTGTGTGTGTGTGTTGGGGGGGGGGGGGGGGGTGCTGGGCCTGTCTCCCTCGCCTGGCCTGGCACAGTTCATCGAGTTCTTTTTCGTTAGTTAGCTGCCATTCCGTCTTCTCTGTCTAGTCTTCGTCCTCTTCCTTCCTCACCACCACCACCGCCGCCCCCCCCCCCCCAACCCCCCCACCGATCTCACCTCCCCCACCCCGGAAACATTGGAGAGGGGAGAGCCCAGTGAGCTAGAATAACACACACACACACACACGCATACACACACGCACGCACGCACACACACAGAGAATAGCTCAGTGGGAGAGCCCTCTCCCCCTCTCCCTTCTCTACTTTTTCTTTTCCTTATTGCTGAGGCTATGTTCCCCTCTCCCTCCACCCTTCCTCAATAAAAAAATTACCTGTTGGCTGTTTCCGAAGAACAGGCGCCAGTAGTCTATATCACTAATTATATTTATAACTCACTGGTGGAGCTTGCGTCTATTAGCTAAATAACCGAATTTCCCGAGCATGCCACTGAAGTTTGAATGAAGTTGCTGCTCAGTGTTGCGCAAGAGGGTAGTGAACTGTATTTTAAGTGTGTGCGTTCGCGTGGGCAGATATAGCGAGAAAGGGGCAGTTTGAATTAACCGATTTCGAGTCTGCTAAGAACAGGATTTTCGCCTTCGGAAGAAGAATCTGGATAAGGACGCTCTAAGATCAGAAGTGTGCGTGCGCAAAGTCTGACGCTTCAATGAATGGCTTGTGGCCGATTTGCACAAGTCCATTACATTAAAAATGGAAGGAGCCATGTGAATGAAATTGCCAATAGATCGAGTTTGGATGTCATTTTGCAGGAAGTTCATTACATTAAAAAGGGAAGGAGCGATGTGAATGAAACTGCCTATTTTTACTATAATTATAATTATCTAAATTTTATGCTATAATTATAATAATAAACTATAATATTATCGAGTTTGGATGTCATTTGGCAGCAAGTTCATTAAATTAAAAATGGAAGGAGCCATGTGAATGAAATTGGCATTAAATCGAGTTTGGACGTCATTTCCTATTCAGTTCGGGAAATGCGGGACTTAATCGACGCTTGATTGGTGGCATGCATTTGTACTCCCGGCCTCTTGAAATCGTCCTGCAAGTCTTTTCCAAATTTACCTTGACGGCAGTCAGCTCACGCAGCCCCCCTCTCGCCGCTGCCTCTGTCATTATAGCTTCTTCTTCTTCTTCTTCTTCTTCTTCTTGCGTCTTGCCCCGCTTCCATTTCCCTATCTAGTCGCTGAGGATAATTCAAAGACCCCAAGCCTACTTGCGTGCGATAACTGCTTGATATGAGACTTCTGGATTTTGTCTGCAACGTTGAAAGGAAATGGCAAAGGTATACATACTATTCGTGGATGTGTTTCTGGACCACTTCTAGCTCAGTGCTCTGGACTCAGCCGTGGCGGTAAAAGGCAAGGATGCAGGGTAGACTTAGACATAACTCTGGACTCAAGACTGTTAAAGGCTGTTAAATTCAATGGTGGATACGATTGTGGACTCAGCGACTGTTCAAGGCAAAAGAATGATGGGTATGGTTCTGGACTCGATGGTATTTAAGAGTCCAGAGGTACGGTGATGCATGTGTCTCTGTATTCACCCGTGACGGTTAATTTAAGACAAACGTCATTATAGTGGATGTAGTTCTGGATCAGTGAGCTAGAAAGAGTGTTCTGGACTCAGGGAAAGTCAGTAGGGCGGCAGTGTTTCCGGTGTCAGTTGCATGGCATTGAAAAACAAACACCATTATAATGGGTGTGGTCTTTGACTGAATGACAGGTACGGACGAAGGTTTCGTGAACTCTGTGACAGTTAAAGGGGAAGGATCTTCCACGTGTGGTTCTGGACACTCGTTCAAAACCAAAAGCTTAACGTAGTTAAAAAGTAGGGAGAGGAGTTGGAAGAGGGGGGCGGGGAGGGGGGGGGGAGGGGTGGTGGTGAATGGACCGTGAAGGTAGAAATTAGGACAAGGAAGAAATTCCTGGCAGTGGGCAAAGCATGCATGGCTATATTGTGACCTACTCCATGATTTTAAGAGAGAATATAATTATCTTGGGTTCTCAGCAGAGGGGACCTTAGCTTACCCGTCCACAGCACCTCATTACGATTTGTTGTTGAGTTTTTGTTTAATGTCCTCAGATGCTAAAAGCATATTAGGGACAAGCCCATTACGAGGCAGCCCACCGCCATAAATACCCCACCTCCTCTTCACTAAACGACCCACCTTGCAGTGTAATCGGATACATAAACGAGTACTTACCCCGATTATATAGTCGTTGGCTCTTCTCTCTTTGGTTTCCTTCCAGAGTTTGTCTCGGAAGCCGGATAGTTCATAGAATGCTCTGGTTGTTGTTACCAACGGCAACGGACAAGCGGGTGGCGCTGGAAAGGGGTGGGATTGCCGAGATCTAACTCTGTATAAAATTCTGTCGTGTTTGCTGGTGTGCCTGTACACTGTTGACACGAGTTCAACCGATCCCGAGTGTCCAGACGAGTCTCTGGGCGGAGTTTGTCGTGGGTTAGTCAGTCACCTAGTGGTTCCCCCAAACCGTCTGTTTCTTCAGTTTAACGTCTTTTACTGTGCACGCGTGTGGGAGGCAGAGAGACGGAAGGAGAGGGGGGCGGAGAGAGAGAGGGGAGAGAGAAAGAGAGAGGAGAGAGAGAGGGAGAGAGAGAGGGAGGGGAGAGAGAGAGAGAGAGAGAAAGGAGAGAGAGAGAGACAGAGAAAAAGAGAGAGAGAGAGGGAGAGAGGAGGGAGAGACAGACAGACAGACACAGAGAGAGAGCTCCCCGGCATGGGTTCAAACCCCAGCGTAGAAAGGGGTTAGTGCACGCGTGCCTCCGATTGTGTATACGCATGTGTGTGTGTGTGTGTGTGTGTGTGTGTGTGTGTGTGTGTGTGTGTGTGTGTGTGTGTGTGTGTGTGTGTATGACTGTGACAAAATGCGTGTATCTGTAAGCCTTTGTAAGCGCTCTGGGGTCTTAGAGATGGGGCGCCATAAATAAATTATTTTAATTATTATTAGTCTCAGTGGCATCAACTCCAGTCATTAGGCGGCACACAAAACCGGTACCGAGAAGGTCTTGGCCAGTAGTACTGCATGCATTATAAGTGTATATATACGACAATAAAGACAGCGAACGAAGCGGATCTGGATAAAGTCCTGTGGCAGACAAACTTAGCATTATGTAAAGCAGCAAACTGTCGTGATGCGTGCTACGTAAGAGAGGGGAGTGCGGGGGCAGAGAGAGAGAGAGAGAGGTGAGGGGGGGAGAGAGAGGTGAGGGGGGGAGAGAGAGAGAGAGAGAGAGAGAGAGAGAGAGAGAGAGAGAGAGAGGAGGGAGGTGAGGAGAGAGAGAGAGATGTGTGTGTGTGTGTGTGTGTGTGAGAGAGAGAGAGAGGGAGGGAGGGAGGGATGGTGTGTGTGTGTGTGTGTGTGTTTTATGTGCCCCGAGTGCCATAGCTCTCTCTCCACCTACCCGGGGTGGAAACGAAGCCCCTGAGCTCACCCTAGGAGCCGAAATCAGGGTGTACACAGGCTCGAATGACCGGTAATGGAATGGAGGGTGGGTGAGAGCGAGCGGGCGTGCGTTTAACGGGTATTTATCTTCCTTAACTTGACATGTTGCTCTCTGACCCGGCACTGCCAAATGGAAGAAAATGGGCCCGCTGCGGCAACACTGACTCCGGAAGGCACAGGACGGGGAACTGCAGCTCCACAAGGCGCTTTGGGCTCTTTCTGTGCCTCTGTGTGTGTGTGTGTGTGTGTGTGTGTGTGTGTGTGTGTGTGTGTGTGTGTAGTTGTCTTTTTTCGTTCTGTCCCTCCGTCCTGTGCGTGATGGTGTAGTGTGTAGATTGGTGGCATGTGTGTGCGTGTTGTCTAACTGTATTGTCTCTCTCTCCCCTCTCGTCTCCTCCTCCCTCCCTCCACCAAAGTGCCCACAGATGCAACTGGTTGAAGAGTTTAGATTGGTGAGTCCAATTTTCTCCAAAAGCTTGGTTTCATTCTTGGTTTCTCTGTACAAAGGAAAGAAGGGGCGGGCTGATTGGTCCAATTTCTGCTTGACTGACGCTATGGGCTACAAAGGCCAAGCAGAATCTGGAACTCTAGATCCAGACGATGCTTTGTGGTCTTGTAATACTTACTGATACTGCGTGTACCTCATTCGAAAGTAACACACACGCGCGCGCATACACACACACACACACACACACACACACACACACACACACACACACACACACACACACACACACGCACACACACACACACACACACACACACACACACACACACACACAACACACACACACACACACACACACACACACACACACACACACACACACACACACACACACACACAACAAACAAGCGCGCATGCATTGACATCAGCACTGAATTCCGGAAGCTTCACATACCTAGAATGGTACCAAAAATTGATTGCCAACCTCTGAGACCAGAGCGACTTGTCAACACTCATGCAGTCGAATTTAATCATTAATGTCTTTATGCGAAAAAACAACAACCGGATAGTTACTGCTTCATAGCTTCTGTTCAGTCTTGATTTTCTGCGATCGAAGTTGCGGGGTTTTATAGTGAGCCAGTGAGTGGTCGTGGGAGGGGGGGGGGGGGGGTTAGCATGGGGGTTGGAACGAGTCAGTTGGAGACGTGGGGGAGTATTTGGGGGGGGGGGGAGGTGGTGATGGGAGGGACGGAAAGGGAAGGTTAGGGAAGGAGAAAGTTTGCAGAGAGGAGCTGTTGTGTGTTGCATGTGTGTGTCAAACCCCGCCACCTTTGGGCAATGTTGGAGCAGACGACCCTCGGTCAACATGGCGGCTTTGTGCACACGTATTGGGGTCTCTTTCACAGGGGCCCGTTCTGCTTGCCCGCTACCTTAGCAGCAAGTCGCCAGCACTGTTCCTTTTTGTGTGTGTGTGTTTGGCCCCAAGTCAAACAACACTGCATACTTGTCAACACAAGCATCGGGTTCAAACGTTATGTCTAGAAATGTAGCCTATGCACTCAAACACAAGTACTGACTTCCAAGGCTTGGTAATGTAGAGTACGAAACGTCGCGTCCAGAAATGTAGCCCACTTCACTCTTCTTGAGTAAACGTAAACATTATGTCTAGTAATTGTAGCTTATTCCCTCAAGCACAAGCAGGATGCTGAATTGCAAGGCCTGATACTGTAGAGTACAAAATCTTACGTCCAAAAACGCAGCCTATGCACAAGTACTGACTTCGAAAGCTTGATACTACAGAGTTTAACCCTTACGTCCAAATACTGACCTCAAAGGCTGGGTACTGCAGAGTGGCCTCAAGGCTTGATACTGTAGAGTTTAAACCCTTACGTCCAAATACTGACCTCAAAGGCTGGGTACTGCAGAGTGGCCTCAAGGCTTGATACTGTAGAGTTTAAACCCTTACGTCCAAATACTGACCTCAAAGGCTGGGTACTGCAGAGTGGCCTCAAGGCTTGATACTGTAGAGTTTAAACCCTTACGTCCAAATACTGACCTGGAAGGCTTGATACTGTAGAGTTTAAATCCTTATGTCCAGATACTGACCTCGAAGGCTTGATACTGTAGAGTTTAAACTCTCACGTCCAGATACTGACCTTAAAGGATTGATACTGTAGAGTGCAAAACCATGCGTCCAGAAACACAGCCTACGTACGCAAGGACGCAAAGGGTAAGAACGACAGACTATGTCGACGATAAACAGCTTGGAAAATATGGACGATAGAGTCGAAGTCGTGGGCAATATGGACAAAAATTAAATTGGAGGGAATAGGGGTCGAAGTTTTTGGGGCCTTGGTATGGACGATAGAGTCGAAGTCGTGGGCAATATGGACGATAGAGTTAAAAGGCGGAACCCCCCCCCCTAGGGGAAATATTTGGAGGGGCCTGTAAATAGGAGATAAAAGGGAAAATTGGAAAAGGGGGCCAAAAATCTCCCTTATTTCTTTGCCTGTGTTGACTCAGCGGACCTCATAGGAAATATGGACGATAGAGTAGTAGACCTCGTGGAAAATGTGGATGGTGGAGTAGTAGACCTCGTGGAAAATGTGGATGATAGAGTAGTAGACCTCAATGAGAGAGTAGCAGACCTCGTGGGAACTATGGACGATAGAGTCGCAGACCTCGTGGGAAATATGGACGATAGAGTAGTAGACCTCAACGATAGAGTATCAGACATCGTGGGAAATATGGACGATGTAACGGAGCCAAGAAAATGCCGTCTCCCTTATTTCTATGGCCTGTGTTGACGAACCACTTGCCCTTACACCTTCCTTTGGGCGTGCAGTATCTGCAGCTGGTCAAGTCATATTTGCACGCTTCCTTATCGAATCCTATCTCCTTGGTGTTTCAAACATGCACCGCAAGGCTTACGAGCTCAAAACGTCATGGTATCCCCCCCCCCCCCCACCCTCCCACCCCCACCCCCGAACGCCTGTCCCCTCCCCACTCCCCCGCAAACACACTCCCTCAATCTAAGCTCGACTCGGCATGTGGGCGATGACTTTTGACGGGCTTTTATGAAAGGTAAACAGCCGAGACGATGTTTTGCCGGGGTAACATTTCTCTGTGTAGCCCGCTGATCAAAGGTGATGACCCCGCCAGCTCAGATCAGGTTTTGTGGCGAGTCGCCGCCGTGCCGGGGAGTAGCGGTCTGAAGTCGCCAGTTGTTCCCCGTGACAAATATCATTGCTGGATTTCCAGGTAACCACCCCGAGAGGAATGTATGTATGTATGACTCGGAGGGGCCCTGCGTCAGTTTGACATCGCTGTGACAGCAGTGGGAAACTTCGTTGGTTTAGACTTTTCTTTTAAATCGTCAAAACTGAAACAGAACGAGGCCCAGAGCGCTCGTGGAGTTTATGTACCTTGTATTTACACGCATGCCAGGTGAGAGTTACCGTAGGCGACTCGGGTCTTTGTTGTTGTACTCGGGTTACGTATTTCGAGCGCTAATTAACTCCCTTGTGTGTTGATTCTTATCGCCAAAATGTCTCCGGAGGGGTACTGTGTTGCCGGTTTTACTTAAAGCAAGAGAGATAGGTAGATAGGTAGGTAGGCAGGTAGGTAGATCGATAGGTAAATATCTAGACGGAGGCAACGTATGCAGGGCAGCATCCCATCGCATACCTTAACTACTTAAAGACTTGGTTTCATACTTAAAGCAAGAGTAAGATAGGTAGGTAGGTAGGTAGGTAGGTAGGTAGGTAGACAGGTAGGTCGATAGGCAAACAGCTAGACAGAGGTAATATATGCAGGGCAGCATCCCACCGCATACCTTAACTACTTAAAGACTTCTCTAAAACTGAGTCATGAAAAGTGTGAAAGTATTTTTTAAACCTTAAACTGGTGCTCGCATTGTCCTTCAAGTGAACAAATGGCTGAAAGCTAAGGCGTTTCAGTTTCTTTGTTAACTTTTGTTTGTAGATTAGCTGTGTGTTGCTTGGGAAATAGCCTGAAAACTCCGCATTTCTGTGTTGTCCTTTTTAAAATAAGCGGTAATTTAAACCTTTCGTGTGTTTTGCATTTGATCTGTCAAAGGCTTCAGTCAGTAACTCTCCCGGTGAGTTAGTTTCTCACGAGGATAGTTTAGAAATGTGCATTTGCTTGTGACAGGGAGAGTGCAAAACTGTAGAGTTTATTGTTGTTTATTGTGGTAGGTCGCCCAACTGAGGTGACTCTGAGCGGTAAGTGAGTAAACATGGTGCTTAACGTCCACAGAAACCGTAAGGCCTATTAGGGACGGGGAGAAGGGGGGGGGTATGGAGGTGGGGGAGAGAGGGATTTTATATCCATCGCTACACTGTCACCACCAGAATGACCTCTGCATTAAGTGGGCAGCGATGAGAGCCACTTTAATGTTTCATTAATTGTGAGGGACAAAGTCGCAAGACAGCGTCCTCAGACCACAACCTTTGAAGAGAAAGGAGAGCCGAAGCGGATTCGAACCGAGGTCCCCCTGCTTACCAGCCTACCGCCTTACCGCTAGGCCAAACCGGCTCACACCTGAGCGGTTGACGGGACTTTGAAATTCAGTTGTGACTTACTAACCTGCTAGAACCGTACGCCCCTGCTTTGACCCTGAGACAGTCCAACAGCTGCCACATGTCAGGCCGAGTGGGAAGGTAGGTAGTGTTGCTTAATGTCCTCAGACGTCGGCTGACATGTTAGGGACAAGCTGAGACCAATGCCGAAGCACGGTTCAATATAGCTTTACGTCCACGGAAACCAGAAGGCTCGTTAGGACGGACAGCCCAGGACGGCCACCTCGACTCTCACGCAGCTCCTGAACTATGGCCATGGGAGCCAGTCTCAACGCTTACAACCCCTTCGCGCAGCCCCGTGCATCCTGTTGGCATTCCGGGGAAGTGCAGCACGAGCGTGCGGCAGTGTTGTTGACACGGCGTTTGTTGCCGGTGGTGCGGCAGTGTTGACACGGCGTTTGTTGCCGGTGGTGCGGCAGTGTTGACACGGCGTTTGTTGCCGGTGGTGCGGCAGTGCTGACACGGCGTTTGTTGCCGGTGGTCCGGCAGTGTTGACACGGCGTTTGTTGCCGGTGGTCCGGCAGTGTTGACACGGCGTTTGTTGCCGGTGGTGCGGCAGTGTTGACACGGCGTTTGTTGCCGGTGGTGCGGCAGTGTTGACACGGCGTTTGTTGCCGGTGGTCCGGCAGTGTTGACACGGCGCTTGTTGCCGGTGGTCTGGTGACTAATTTAGCGCCGACACTCAATCATAGGCAAGCTCATCGTAGGAACGAATAATCGCGCCGTGGACCCCGAGTATCTCTAAGAAAGAAAAGAAAGAGAGAAAGAAAAAAGAAGAAGAAGGAGAAGAAGGAGAGAGAAAAAAGGAACGTGTGCGGGAGGGAATGTATTGGACGAGAAGTAACTAACTGTATAACATAATCAGTCTCTTGGATCAGTTTCATGCCTGCCTACGCTCGTCAGTTTCGTTTTTTTTTCCTTTCTTTCTTTCTCCCTTTGGTCTTCTTTTCTTGCTGTTGTCGTCAAGTGTTTTGTGGTTTACTTTTTTGCTGTTTCTCAGAAATGGCGGAAAATAAAGGCGCACTATCCGAGTATGCAAGCGTTTTTCTCTTCTTCTTCTTCTTCTTCTTCTTTCTTTCTTTCTTTCTTTCTTTCTTTCTTGTTGTTTTGGGGGTGTGTGTTGTTGTTGTTTATTGTGGTAGGTGAACATATATATGCGTAAAAGATTTTCTTAAATATGTTTTTGTCTGGAAATGTCATGACATTGAGTGCCCAGACGCAGCTGCCCAGTGTTGTCAGAATTTATCACACACAAAGCACAGACAGCATAAGGGAACAAAATTCGCAGAAATGACTAAAGAAAGCAAAGCGCGAATTCAATGTGTGTCTGAACATTGAAGGAAATCGGATTATGTTCAACTCTTCTTGTTGCAATGTCTGTTCTAGCCATTCACGTACATTGAGGAAACTTTAAACAAAGGTCGCTGTATGCATGAATACTAACTAAATAAAGACACATTTGCGATGCCAGTGCCATGGAAGAGGTATCTTCTTTTGCATGTAAATCGGGGTAAAGGAATTACAACAATGATAATAACACCACTAAGAAATCGATGTAAATTATACTTTCAAATTTTGTTAGAAGGTATACCACGTCAGTACAGGAGAGAGAGAGAGAGAGAGAGAGAGAGAGAGAGAGAGAGAGAGAGAGAGAGAGAGAGAGAGATGTACACAGATACTGCACACACACACACACACACACACACACACACACACACACACACACACACACACACACACACTTCAAACACTGGTTTACGACATCTTTCCCTTAACCATTGCCGTATTTAGTTACGCCATAGGGTCCAGAAAACTGTCAGCTAACGAGCAGTTTTTGTTGGTGCTCGAGTGTCACACACACACACACACACACACACACACACACACACACACACACACACACACACACACACACACTTCAAACACTGGTTTACGACATCTTTCCCTTAACCATTGCGTATTTAGTTACGCCATAGGGTCCAGAAAACTGTCAGCTAACGAGCAGCTTTTGTTGGTGCTCGGAGTGTCACACACACACACACACACACACACACACACACACACACACACACACACAAAACACACACACACACACACACTTCAAACACTGGTTTACGACATCTTTCCCTTAACCATTGCCGTATTTAGTTACGCCATAGGGTCCAGAAAACTGTCAGCTAACGAGCAGCTTTTTGTTGGTGCTCGGAGTGTCACACACACACACACACACACACACACACACACACACACACACACACACACACACACACACGCGCGCGCGCGCGCGCGGAGAGGGGGAGGGGGGATCTTCGCTACAGCACCCACAATACGATGAATGTTGCCCTCCTCGAGGCCCTGGCGGTGACGGTACGAGTGACTAAAAGCCCAAGGTAAAGATAGCCGAGACGGAGGAAAGGAGCCGACAGCTCTGACAGCTGAGACCGACTGGAGGAGAGTCGCTTTCTGCCCCGCCGGAGGCTGTTGGAGGAGGGGGGGGGGGGGGGGGGGGAGGGGGGGAGACGGAGAGCATGAGGGGAGGACGAGGGAGGAGGAGGGGAGGACGAGGAGGAGGAGGGGAGGACGAGGAGGCGGAAGGGAGGATGAAGAAGGGAGGACGAGGAGGAGAGGACGAGGGAGGAGGAGGGGAGGACGAGGAGGAGAGGACGAGGAGGAGGAGTGGAGGACGTGGAGGAGAGGACGAGGAGGCGGAAGGGAGGACGAGGAGGAGAGGACGAAGAGGAGGAAGGGGGGACGAGGATAACGGAGGACGAAGAGGAGGGAGGGAGGACAAGGAGGGGAGGTCGAGGAGGAGGAGTACGAGGAAGATCAGGGCGGACGAGGAGGGGAGGAGGAGGGTGCCGGGGGGGGGGGGGGGGGGGGGGGGGGGGGGGGGGGCGGCGAGACATGCACATAGGTAGAATTAGCTGGAGAGCCTGCACTCTGGTAGACATACATCCATCCTTAAGCCCATCCAGCCTCCTTCCTTGCCCGCTTGTGTCACGTCACATGGGATGAATGGCTCGCTTACTTACATGTGAGCAACTAGCGGTCGCACGGTACAGTCTACTCTGCTCTCTTCCCCCTTGCCCCCACCTCTCCAGACCCCGCTCCCCGCTACGCGTTAACATTCAGCACTATTACCTCGTTCTCCTTGACGCTGGTTGGTTGGTTTTGCTTAAAATAGCACTTTTCTGTTCATATTCCTTGTGTCACCCCGACCCACCTACACACGCACGCACGCACGCACGCACACACACACACACACACACACACACACACGCACGCACGCACGCACGCACGCACGCACGCGCACGCGCGCACGCACGCACGCACGCACGCACACACACACACACACACATGGCTTTAGGTTTATATTACTGCTGTTGATTCTCCCGCAAGTACCTCTTATACAAGTTATAGAAAGGAAACAAGCCTGCAGTTGGGTGCTGTGGATGTAGATCTTCAGCTGAGAACCCACGAGAGGGGGGGAGAGAGAGAGGTGTCGGGGAGGTGGGGGGGGGGGGGGGGTTTAAACTCCAAAACCTCAGAGGATTATAGTTTACTGCATTTTTAAAGCTCAAAGAACAACTTACTGTTGTATGCAAACATAACGAATAGTCTCTAGAAGGTCTACATCTTCCTCTTGAACTGGATTTACGTCGCCTTCACTTGCGCTGTATCGACAAAGGCTAGATGTTGTGTATGAACCACAACGTTCAAAAGCGAAGGCAAGGCCGAAGCGGATTTGAACCTGTGTCCGCCTGCATTACCCACCGAGCTGCTTTGCCTGGAAGCCTTTTTTCCCCCCTTTTTTTTTTCTTTTTTCTTTTCTTTTTCGTTTCAGTGTTACTTTACTTCCACAAAAGCCACCAGGCTGATTAGGGACGGGGGGGCCCAGAACGGCCACCTCGACTTTCACACACAGCTCCTGAGCTCTGCTGGAAGCCATTGCAGCACACCGGAGGTTATACTGTCTGGCGGTTGCGGTCCTCTCCAATAACACTCCCCCCCACCCCCACCCCCCCACTCCCACACACACACACACACACCTCCCGCCCTCTCCGCCCCGTATGTAACCACACGTCGTCCTGTATTTACGATACAGAAGATAGGAGCTGCAAGCTGCTCATTTTTGTGGGTTTGTCAAGTCGTTTTGAGAAACCCCGAGAGGCCGTAAAGATGACATTATCGCGGAGATCGGAGATAGCCAAGAATGTGCCGCGCTTGTTGCCTTCACTGGGGCCATGGCTGGAGAAGACCCGACGAACGAAATGGCGTGTGCTATGGGCCTACATATATATATATATATATATATATATATATATATATATATATATATATAATATATATATATATGAGTGTTTGGCCTAGCGGTAAGGCGTTAGGTTGTAGGGTAAGCGGAAGGACCTCGGTTCGATACCGCTTCGGCTCTCCTTTCTCTTCAAAAAGCTTGTGGTTTGTGGACACTGTCTTGTGACTTTGTCCATCACTTGCTACTGAAACATTGAAATGGCTCTCATCGCTGCCCATCTTAATGCAGAAGTCATTCTGGTGGTGACAGTGTAGCGATAGGTATATAATCTCCCCCTCTCCCCCCACCTCCATACCCCCTTTCCCCCCCTTCTCCCCGTCCCTAATAAGCCGTACGGTTTCTGTGGACGTTAAGTACCATGTTTACTTCTGTGGACGTAAAGCAACCCTAGTAGATATATATATATAATATATATAAGGTATACTATTATATATATATATATATATATATATATATATATATAATATAACTATATATATATATATATATATAATATATACACTATATATATATATATATATATATATATATATATATATATATATATATATATATAATTTATACAGTCTTTACGTCCCAGACTAAGGCTATTAGGGACGGGACGGCCACCTCGACTTCACACAGCTCCTGAGCTCTGATATATATATATAGCTAGCATAAAGAATTGAATCAGACTCGGAAAGGGGCTTATGCCATCAAGTACGGGTTCTCTCTGAAGGGAATAGTTTTCTTCTTCTTCTTCTTTGTTTTTCATTTTTGTTTTTCATTTTTAGACGAGAGTGACCTCCCCGAACAGGCCCTACAGAGAAACTTGAGGCGTCCCATTTCATAAGAGCTGGTTTGGTTGCTTGAACTGAAAATTTCAGTTTTGGAGAAACTTGAGGCGTCCCATTTCATAAGAGCCCGAGGCGCTTTCAAAGCCCTACGGATACGTGTTTTATCTCACACACACACACACACACACACACACACACACACACACACACACACACACACACACACACACACACACACACACACACACACACACACACACACACACACACACACACACACACACACACACACTACAGATACATGCATTACTGATGACGGGTTGGTAGAAAAGAGATAGGGTAGGGTGAGGAGGTCGGGGGTGTGTGGGGGCTTTGATCAGATACGGGGAGACTTCTACGTTCATTTGACGTGGGGCTTTCCGTCAGTCAAGGTGGATGGAGTCCGTTTGACGAGGTCACTGGCTGCAACTCGGAAGAGCGTCTCCTGTCTTTGAGTGCAGTTATTCCATAAGACAGACCTTGCTTTGTACTCCTTTCTGATAGCTTTCCTCTGTATTTCTTTTCTTTTCTTTTTCTTCTTCTTCTTCTTCTTCTATGAAATACCCTTCTTCTTCTTCTTCTTGTGTGTGTGTGTGTGTGTGTGTGTGTGTGTGTGTGTGTGTGGTGTTGTGGTGTGTGTTGTGTGTGTTTCGTAGCTTTGTGGAGTTTTTTGTTTCGTTTGTCTTCCTTTCTTTTTCTTGTACTTATTGTTTGCTTTTAATTTCTTTCTTCGCCTCCCCCATTCTATTTTTGTTGTTGTTTTTTAAATTGTATTTGCACGTTTTGTTTGTTTATCAGTATCATTGCAGCCTTCCTACCCACCTCGACTTTCACACAGCTCCTGAGTTCTAACTTATTGTCCAGCTTATGGTCCTTCTTCAAACGTTGCTTTATTTACATCCACAGAGACCATCAGGACTATTAGGGACGTCCACAGAGAATTTCACACAGCCCCCGAGCTCTGACAGCGATGTGAATCTTTTTAATGTTTCACTGACTGTGAGCGGCTGAGTAGGAGACCTGAACCACAACTTTGGAAAAGAAAGGAGAGTCGCGAACCGTGGTCCATCTGTTCTCCAGGCAGCCTGACTGGCTGCCTTACCGCTTGGCCAAACCGGTTCATTCCCTTGTTCTGACCTGAGGTGCTTGCGGATTTTTGTATACAGCATTATATACCGTCGGTACAGAGGTCGTCTGTCAATCACGTGGGAGCATCTGCGTTGTGGAAAAGTCGTACAGACCTACTAGCTGCCTCCTCCTCCTCCTCCTTCTCCTCCTCCTCCCCCCCCCCCCCCCCCACCCAACCAGCACCCCAGTCAGACATAGCTCGGGCTCGTGATATAATATCTCTCTGTTACCTGGGGCACCTCTCGACCTCCTCGCCGACGCGAAGTTGTTTGAAGTCGACAGGCTTGTGGCCCCACAATGGCGCCCCCGCTTCATCGGCTGCTGCCAGATCTGATCCTTCTGCCAGTCAGGCTATCGTGGGTTCCGCGGCACGTTCAGCAGTGCCCGTGGCGGCCGTCTCGCTATCGTCTCTGTTGGCTGGCCGGCCGGCCTGAGACTGGGAGGGTGTTTGTTGCTGCAGCCTCTCTCAACTGGCCTGGTCACTGATAAGTGGAGATGAAGGATGTACTCGAAATGGAAACAAAGGGCTCGCTGGAATTGTGGATGGAAGGGAGGGCGGATGGGGGTGGGAAAGGACGGGGTGGGGGTTAGACAGCCCGAGAGCATAATCTTTGCAGAGAGAGGGGGGGGGAGAGAGAGAGAGAGAGAGAGAGAGAGAGAGGAGAGAGAGCACGCAGCGACCACCGTCCCTAAACTTTGTGAAGGTAGGCCGATAATAGTCTGTGCTTAGAGAGGCAGACAGACAAACAGAGACAGGCATAAAAACGAATTAAAAGTCCTTCGGGTTAGACTAAATACCCAGGTCCTCCGGTTGCACAAATTCACACACACGCGTTAGTGATCCTGTAGTCTATGGCAGAGCTGTGTGGATTGGGTTGTGGTGCGGATTGTTGAAATACCCAAACAACCCAGCATGCACTTACAATATTTTTTGAAGCGATTGAGTCTGCCCGAAAGCGGAGAATAGCGATATAAAATGAAAGCGATCAATGCATAATTCCTTTTTAACAATACATATATATATGTAACAACCAAATTCAAAGAGAAACAAGTCGGCTTTAAAATGTCGGCACAACTGCCTTCCTCGGGGGTTCATTTCTTACAACTAAAATGATATTATACACACACACACACACACACACACACACACACACACACACACACACACACACACACACACACACATCATCGTCGCTCCGCACAGAAACTGGGAATGGTTCTGGATCTCGGTGGGGGTCGGAATCACTGCTATGGAAGAAGAACTCCTTGTGCCTACTCTTGCGATAGGACGATGTGTTAATTGCCTTGGACTGCCTTCGTAATGACTTCAGCCTGGCTTTTGCTATCTATAAGACTGTGCAGTTGGGATAAAGCTCGATAGCTTGGCTGTGCAGCCTGCGGCCGCGCTAATCGTGTAGTCGATGCACGTGAGTGCTTGCACGAGACATGTCTAGATTGATTTCCCCTTTTCTCTAGCTTCCGGGGGCTCGGGGTTGTCTGCGTGCGCAGACTGTACGCTTTGTTTCCTTCCGACTGCCGCGCTGATTTTTGGAGATGGAAGTAACAACAGATTTTGTTGTTGTTTTGTTTTGCTTTGGAAAGAGGGAGCGGTGTAGTTTGTTTCGAAAGTTGTTTGTTCTTGGTAGTGTGTGTGTGTGTGTGTGTGTGTGTGTGTGTGTGTGTGTGTGTGTGTGTGTGTGTGTGTGTGTGTGTGTGCGGTTTTTGTTTTGTATTGTTTGGTGTGTGTGTGTGCGTGTGTGTGTGTGTGTGTGTGTGTGTGTGGTTTTTGTTTTGTATTGTTTGGTGTGTGTGTTAGTGTGTTAGTGTGTGTGTGTGTGTGTGTGTGTGTGTGTGTGTGTGTGTGTGTGTTTGGGGGAGGGATGCAAATGGTCTTTTGTTGTCGTTGTCTTTTAATAGGCTTTTGACCCTCAATGAATTGTCTGTGTGCGTGTGGTTGTGAGCCATTGGTCTCGAGTGCCGTGTGCGTGCGTGCGTGCGTGCGTGCGTGCGTGCGTGCGTGCGTGCGTGTGTGTGTGTGTGTGTGTGTGTGTGTGTGTGTGTGTGTGTAGTGTGTTCGTGCGTGTGTTTGTGTGTGTGCGTGCGTGTGCGTGTTTTGTGGGGGGTTTCCTGTGCGTTTTTTTTTTTTTCCTTCTCTTTTTACCCCCACGTTGGATCAGTAGCGCCACCCCAGCAGTTCAGTTCCTTAAATTTCAGCAATTAAACTGGCGGGCACGATTTATATTCTCTCCCGGTACGAGTCAAGCACACAGACCTTTACACTGGGAGTAAGAAGTACTGCACGATAAAAACCTCTTGTTTCCGTTGCCTGCTTGTCGATTTGTCGACCCGCGTCCAGACGGCGTTTAACAGAGAGGCCCGAGATAAGGGGCGGCGGTTTGGCCATTAATAAGCGCTTAACTACTAAAACACATAACGGGAGGTATTGATAGCGGCCGTCGCGGTCCTCCGTCGCCTGACAGACTAGCGGTTTAATAGTTGGGGTCGCTTTGAATCTCGCCATCAGGCATGGCGCCCGGAACGTCGAGGGTAACTTGACGTTCTGTCTCGGCTGGAGCTCTCTCTGTCTCTGTCTCTCTGTCTCTGTCTGTTTCTGTCTGTCTCTGTCTGTTTCTGTCTCTCTCTGTCTCTCTGTCTCTGTCTCTCTCTGTCTCTCTCTGTCTCTCTCTGTCTCTGTCTCTCTCTCTCTCTCTCTCTCTCTCTCTCTCTCTCATTCCATATTAGCATGAACTACTTGTCTCTCTCTCCTCTCTCTCTCTCTCTCTCTCTCTCTCTCTCTCTCTCTCTCTCTCTCTCTCTCTCTCTCTCCTTCTCAGTCTCTCTCTCTCTCTCTCAAATACAGTTTACTCATTCTCTCTCTGAGAAAGTTTATTCTCTCTCTCTCTCTCTCTCTCTCTCTCTCTCTCTCTCTCTCTCTCTCTCTCTCTGGTTTCCTGGTGTGCATTAGACAACTGGGGAGAAGAGAGGTGGAAGAGGGAAGGAGGTGGGTGCTTCCGATCCCATCAGTTCTGTGCAGACCTGTTAAAAAGAAAAAGACAAAAAAGACCCGCATCTCACTTTAGTCAAGGCTGAACGAGACCGACACAAACCGGAAATGGCTGGCTCCAGCATTGGACCACGCCCAAAGCAGCGACTACCGGTCCACGGAAGTCGACGCTTGGAGCAAAGAGAGTGTTATTTATACCCTACGGACCTAATCTTGCAATTCGACACGGGAACTGGCAAGCACGTCGACTTTTAGGAGAGACTCACTTGAGGACAAGCAGAAACGACGATGGAAAACTAAGTTCTTCATCAGCGCTCCTCCTGGAAGATAATGCTGACGAACGGCGACTGACGAACACCTTCTCTGCTGTTGCTGCTGCTGTTGTGTTGCTTAATGTCCTCGGATGTCGGTTGACATATTAGGGACAAACTAAGACCAGTGCGTGAGCATGGTTCAGTATTGCTTTACGTCCACGGAAACCATGAGGCTCGTTAGGACGGAAAGCCCAGGACGGCCACCTCGACTTTCACACAGCTCCTGGGCTCTGTCCTCGCCTTCTCTGCAATGGAGTTGCAGCCTATACGGTCACAACCTTGAGTTTGACGATGAAGGTGGAAGCAGTAACCCAAGCCCTCCGCTGGATTGCATGAAGGGATGACAGGCAGACAGGCTGACAGGCAGACCACACATACCATCCTCTTCCTCACAGAGTCAATGAGCTTGCTGCAAAAAGTGAAAAGTGGAATCCGAAACCCAGACTGACGTAGCAATGGTCGACACCCACCTTCGAAACCTCCTGTGGATGTACTGCCCAGGACATGTCGGCGTGAACGGAAGTGAACGAGAAGACCGCGGGAGTGTGCAGAAGGACCTCGGTTCGATTCCGCTTCGGCCTTCCTCTCTCATCAAAAGTTGTCGTCTGTGGCCACTGTCTTGTGACTTTGCCTCTCACATTTAATGAAACATTGAAAATGGCTCTCGATGCTGCCCAGCTTAATTAACGCAGGAGTCATTTTGGTGGTGACACTGTCGTGTTAGATATACTTCAATAAGCTCCCTATTTCGTGGGTACCTCTTCGGGAAGAACTAGGCTTTAGACCAGTCTTATAACCAACTAACCATCCAACCAACCGGCGAAGTTAGAAAGAGCAGAGAAGCGGTGAGTTCGCTTCGCTGGGCAGCTCCAGGTTGTCTGAGTACCGGGATGTGCTTGATGACGAGCCACGGGCTGGGATCTAAACAGAGGCACCATTCAATCAAGGCGCAGGCACTCTAACCCTGGGTCTAGACGCGGAATGAAAGAAGCAGTCTCCATCCAGCGTGGCAGACGAAGAGCTGGCCCGAGTCAAGTGCTGCCGCCCATGTAGATAGATTCTCTGGCGGTAAGTTCCCCCGACGTCGCTAACCGAGGAAGTCTAAAGACAAGATGGCTGTGTCCATTCCGGTTAATTGGCAAAGGAAATGAAAGCCGGCCCTGAACAGGACTAAGGCAAATAATCAACGCTGAAGTAAAGGAAATGAAAGCCGGCCCTGAACAGGACTAAGGCAAACAATCAATGCTGAAGTAAAGGAAATGAACGCCGGCCCTGAACAGGACTAAGGCAAACAATCAATGCTGAAGTAAAGGAAATGAAAGCCGGCCCTGAACAGGACTAAGGCAGACAATCAATGCTGAAGTAAAGGAAATGAACGCCGGCCCTGAACAGGACTAAGGCAAACAGTCAATGCTGAAGTAAAGGAAATGAAAGCCGGCCCTGAACAGGACTAAGGCAAACAGTCAACGCTGAAGTAAAGGAAATGAAAGCCGGCCCTGAACAGGACTAAGGCAAACAATCAACGCTGAAGTAAAGGAAATGAAAGCCGGCCCTGAACAGGACTAAGGCAAACAATCAATGCTGAAGTAAAGGAAATGAAAGCCGGCCCTGAACAGGACTAAGGCAAACAATCAATGCTGAAGTAAAGGAAATGAAAGCCGGCCCTGAACAGGACTAAGGCAAACAATCAACGCTGAAGTAAAGGAAATGAAAGCCGGCCCTGAACAGGACTAAGGCAAACAATCAACGCTGAAGTAAAGGAAATGAAAGCCGGCCCAGAACAGGACTAAGGCAAACAATCAACGCTGAAGTAAAGGAAATGAAAGCCGGCCCTGAATAGGACTAAGGCAAACAATCAACGCTGAAGTAAAGGAAATGAAAGCCGGCCCTGAACAGGACTAAGGCAAACAATCAACGCTGAAGTAGCTTAAACAAGCAACACACGAACGAACAAGATCGTCTTTGTAACCTTTCGTTTTGCTCCAAGCATCACACTAATGGTCTGCTTCCGGTGACTTATTTTTAGGGATTGTTTAGGGGGGGGGGGGGGGGGGGGGGGGGAAACACACCATCAAGTTACTTATTCGTTTACGCTACTTGAAACTTTAGTGGTGTTCCCTGTTGGTTACATCTTGATCCAAGCATTTTGACGGACAAGTTGTTCATATTTTTATTACGGTGTGTGTGTGTGTGTGTGTGTGTGTGTGTGTGTGTGTGTGTGTGTGTGTGTGTGTGTGTGTGTGAAACTCGCGAGGACTTCGGCGTACTGTAAATGCTTTAATTATAGTTGTTGTTCGTTGTTAGTTTGTTCTCTCGCACTGTTTGTTAGTTTGTTCGTTCGTTCGCTATGAGAAAATGGGAGCATTTTCCGTGTTGCTGCCCGTTGGATACTTTAGGTGTTCAAGATGGGACTTGCTGAAACGTCATAGGCTCACTTGTTCATTCTCCGGGTACGCAAAGTGTCGTTGGCTGGCTGCTTGGGTGTTTGTAAAGTTGTAGTTGCAGACGCAACAACCCTCGGAGAGCGCCTGCCCGTCTCGAGTGGCCTCTTGACTCTGGTTGCTGTGACCGTAATTGTTGTCTCCTTTGCCGGCCTGGTTCCCATGGTTCTCCTTCTCTTCCTGGCCCCCCCCCCCCCCCCCCCCACCCAGCCACCTCCCCTCCTCTTGGTGTCGGCAGAGTTTATTCACGTTCATGTAAATATGGACAAACATACTCATCAGTACGTTCATGTAAATATGCACAAACATACTCATCAGAACGTTCATGTAAATATGGACAAACATACTCATCAGTACGTTCATGTAAATATGCACAAACATACTCATCAGTACGTTCATGTAAATATGCACAAACATACTCATCAGTACGTTCATGTAAATATGCACAAACATACTCATCAGTACGTTCATGTAAATATGCACAAACATACCCATCAGTACGTCCATGTAAATATAGACAAACATTAATCAGCACGTTCATGTAAATATGGACAAACATATTAATCAATACGTGAGCGTTAAACATTGAGCATTGGTCCTTCCCCTTCTTCATTATAATACACAATGATAGGGAATTTATAGAGTGCCTTTCAGCGACTCTGGGCGCTTAACAACTTGAAGAGAAACACTGAACGCGTAAATACACACTCAAAGTCAATGGCGTAATAATACAATGAATAAACAGACATATTCATACAAAGCGTAACGAAGTACACACACACACACACACACACACACACACACACACACACACACACACACACACCTTCACAGGCACCTCCACACAAGAGCAGACTGACTATACAACGCGTAATTTGCACAACTTATAGAACGGGCAGCAAAAGCAGAGAGTGGAGACGCGGGATGAAGACAGCAGCACGGAACGGAAAAGATGGCAGGTCTATAGTTCTGGGAAAATTAATGTTTTCAGCTTACACTTGAATGAGCCCAGAGAGGGTTTATAGTGTCGGGGAGGAAGGGGAAAGTCGTTTCAAGTAGATGGACCGAAGACAGAAAAAGGCGCTGGAACCAGCAGCGGAGAGTTACAGTGACCGGTTAGTTCCTGAACTGGTGTGAAAGAGTTCTGAACGTGTGTTTCGTCCCGTGCTGACCCCTAAGCTCGGTTCAGTCACGGGACGTTTAAAATCCAAGAACTAACTCCCCAACTCCCCTCGACTGTCACTCGCGTGCGCATCTGACCTACAAAGCCTGTACAGACTGCATGCACCGACGCTGCCTGAAACAGGTAGCGCTATAGTGTTTTGGTCCCCCACTCCCCCCCCCCCCCCCCCCCCCCGCACCCCCACCCCCTCTCTCTATCTCTCTCTCTCTCTCACTCTCACTCTCGCCCCTTGTCTCGCCGTGTTTCTCCGTTTATCTTCTCGTCTCCTTCAGCGCGCGCGCCAGTTGTTCCGCGGACACACATGATTGTTTTCGCAAGAAATCCGAACGCTCTAACTTCGTCCTGATGAGAGTGCGGTGGTGGCGGCGGGTCGGCTTTGATGTGCTGTGCGCTCTCTCTCTCTCTCTCTCTCTCTCTCTCTCTCTCTCTCTCTCTCTCCTCTCTCTCCTCTCTCTCTCTCCTCCCAGCTTTGAGTCTCTCTCTCTCTCTCTCTCTCTCTCTCTCTCTCTCTCTCTCTCTCTCTCTTCTCTCTCTCCACCCAGGCTTTGGAGTCTCTCTCTCTCTCTCTCTCTCTCTCTTCTCTCTCTCTCTCTCTCTCTCTCTCTCTCTCTCTCTCTTCTCCACCCAGCCGCTTTGAGTCTCTCTCTCTCTCTCTCTCTCCTCTCTCTCTCTCTCTCTCTCTCTCTCTCTCTCTCCACACACACACACACACACACAACACACACACACACACACCACCAAACAGTGAAACACACACCACACACCGCGCACCCACACACACACACACACACACACACACACACACACACACACACACACACACACACACACACGCACGCATGCACGCACGCACTGAAACTGTGTGAGTGCGTGTGCTTGTGTGAGAGAGAGAGAGAGGGAGAGAGCAGGTTTTGGGGAGAAAGAAGGAAAAGCTGTGTACCGTTGAAATTCCGCATGGCCTTCAGCCACCAAGGCGATGTTTTTAGCTTGCCATGCTGATAGTGCTACGCTGACGGACGACGAGCGGCCGCTGCTCCGTCTGTTTGTGCTTTAATGGGGACCGACTGCAGTGTCTCTCACTTGTTGGGGACTGAATGCAGTGTCTCTCACAGTTGTTGGGGACTGAATGCAGTGTCTCTCACTTGTTGGGGACCGACTGCAGTGTCTCTCACTTGTTGGGGACTGAATGCAGTGTCTCTCACAGTTGTTGCGGACTGAATGCAGTGTTACTCACTTGTTGGGGACTGAATGCAGTGTCTCTCACAGTTGTTTGGGACTGAATGCAGTGTCTCTCACAGTTGTTGGGGATTGAATGCAGTGTCTCTCACAGTTGTTGGGGACTGAATGCAGTGTCTCTCACTTGTTGGGGACTGAATGCAGTGTCTCTCACAGTTGTTTGGGACTGAATGCAGTGTCTCTCACAGTTGTTGGGGATTGAATGCAGTGTCTCTCACAGTTGTCGGGGACTGAATGCAGTGTCTCTCACAGTTGTTGGGGACTGAGTGCAGTGTCTCATTTGTTGAGGACTGAATAAAGTGTCTCTGATTTGTTGGGAACTGAATGCAGTGTCTCACATTGGTTGGAGGACTGAACGCAGTGTCTCTAAGTTGTTGGGGACTGAATGCAGTGTCTCTCAGTTGTTAGGGACGTACTGACTGCAGTGCCTCTCGTTTGTTTGGGACAGACTGCAGTGTCTCTCACAGTTGTTGGGGTACTGAATGCAGTGTCTCTCACAGTTGTTTGGGACTGACTGCAGTGCAGTGTCTCTCACAGTTGTTGGGGACTGAATGCAGAGTCTCTCGTAGTTGTTGGGGACTGAATGCAGTGTCTCTCTTACAGTTGTTTGGGGACTGAATGTAGTGTCTCTGATTTGTTTGGGACTGAATGCAGTTTCTCTCACAGTTGTTGGGGACTGAATGCAGAGTCTCTCGTAGTTGTTGGGGATTGAATGCAGTGTCTTATTTGTTGAGGACTGAATGCAGTATCTCTCACAGTTGTTGAAAACTGAATGAAATGCCTCTGATATGTTGGGGACTGAATGAAGTGTCTCTCAGTTGTTGGGGGACTGACTGCAGTGCGAATGGCATGAACGCCAGAGAACAATTCTCGCGCTAGTGCTGACGACGTGGTGGCGCAGTTGCCGCGACTTGCTAGCATCCATTGGTGTCAGAGGACAGGGTTCTGACAATACCACGGGGACAGCCATGACGGTTTGTAGACTCCTTTGTGATGACACGGTGCAACCGGCCTGATGAGCGGTGTTGAGTTTCACCACCGCAAGGTGGCGGACGAGCTGAGCCGGTCTCTGCACGCAAGGCCCGAGGTGTAAGTGTATGGGGCGCCGATATCGTCATAATGTCGACAGGTGCCCTTTTACCTAAGAGTGCCGGGCCTTACATTCACGACTCGGTGACGTCTGACGTCTAGTCAGGTTATACCATGGACCTATATCTACAGGTCCATGGGTTATACGGCGTACCTGCTGTCGGGGTGCAGTGACTATTGACTATTGACAGTGGTTCCCCTTCTGTTAGTCCGGTAGCGGCACTACCAGCTGCCACATCGAGGGTGGTGGGTACCGAGTGGTGGTAGGCTACCGTGTTGCCCCGTTCATGCAGGGGCCAGGGGCCATTGGTCGCGTGCGGCTGGGCTTACTGAACAACGTCAGTGACGCGCTGGGATTTCCAGAAGTGTGTAGTGCAGTAGTCTGCCTAACACCAGCTTCTTAACTTGCGTGTTTCAGGCTCTGTGGCCGACTGAACGTCAGGGGTTGTTACGGACAGCTAGCTACGTGTATTTCCCGCGAAGCAATGCTAAAGGGGCACTGTCGGAGGATTTCTCATTCTCCCTTTTTTCTCTCACCCCCCCACCCCCCTCCCCTCCCACCTGCCCCCCCCCCCCCACCCTCCCACTCACCGTCTTCTTCTCTGTCTGTCTCTCGTCTGTCTCTGTCTGTCTGTCTGTCTGTCTGTCTGTCTATCTGTCTGTCTGTTTCTCTGTCTCTGTCTCTCTGTCTCTCTGTCTCTCTCTCTCTCTCTCTCTCTCTCTCTCTCTCTCTCTCTTTGGCGTGCAGTTTGTGTGTGTGGGTGTGTGTGTGTGTGTGTGGTAATTTAGTCCTGATCTATTGCACTATGTTACGTATTTCTCTTGGACACAACACAGAGCCTCCGGTCCCCACTTTTTTCCCCTTTGGTTTGGTTTGTTGTTGTTTGTTTATCGTTCATATAAAAATTTGCAAAACAGGTAAATTTATAATAATAATAAATAAAAAATAAAAAAAACATTATGCGTCAGTTCACTGTTCTGAGCTGAAACTGTTCGTGACTCAGACAGGTCGCTTACAGTTACACGGACATTGTTGATGTTTCTGACAACGTTCCTGATTCTGACAGGTGTCTGGCACTGTTGCAGGTTTTGACACTGTTCCTGATTCTGACACTGCTGCTGACTCTGACACTGACTCTGACACTGCTCTTGACTCTAAACACTGTTGCCGACTCTGACACTGTTGCCGACTCTGACACTGTTCCTGACGGTGACACCGTTCCTGATTCTAAACACCTTTGCCGACTTTGATGCTGTTCCTGACTGTGACACCGTTCCTGATTCCAAAACACCGTTGCCGACTTTGACACTGTTGCTGACTCAAAACACTGTTGCCGACTCTGACACTGTTGCCCGTGTCTCAGTCTCAGTCTTCTGAGTTCCGTTGCTGACGCCGTGGCACTGATCGTCGATTTGTTTGCCGTTGCAGGGGAGCTGCGCTGCTACTGCAACGAGTCCGGCTGCGTGTCCACGGGCTACATGTGCAAGTCCCCAGCCGGCCAGTGCTACACCGCCGTGGAGGTGCAAGGGGAGGCCACCCGCGCCACCCACGGTTGCCTGGACACCGTGCCTGTGGAGGAGCGGGGCCTGTGCGGTCGACAGGCGGCGGACAAGCGTTCAGAAGGAGGAGGAGGAGGAGGAAGAAGGCACGACAGGGCGAGGGAGAGGTCGGAGTTGGTTCGCGGCGGACCCGGGCCGGACGGGTCCGTGTCTCGCTTCCCGCTGCTCATCTGCTGCAGCGAAGACATGTGCAACTACATCGAGAACATCGACTTCAGCAGCATCGCCACGCTCACCAGAACCAACGGTACGCTGCACAGAGGTGAGGAGGGTCCGTAAACCTTCTCCCGCCAGGTCGCCACGTCCTTGGTGTAACATGAGGCTTTGGGCTGTCTCGCTGTACACCTCATCTCTCTCTCTCTTTCTTTCTTTCTCTCTCTGTCTGTCTGTCTCTCTGTCTCTGTCTCTGTCTCTCTGTCTGTCTGTCTGTCTGTCTGTCTCTCTCTCTCTCTCTCTCTCTCTCTCTCTCTCTCTCTCTCTCTCTCTCTCTCTCTCTCTCTCTCTCTGTTCTCTCTCTTCTCTCTCTCTCTCTCTCTCTTTTCTCTCTCTCTCTCTCTCTCTCTCTCTCGACTTGTCTGTCTGTCTGTCTGTCTGTCTGTCTGTCTGTCTGTCTGTCTCTCTCTCTCTCTCTCTCTCTCTCTCTCTCTCTCTCTCTCCTCTCTCTTCTCTCTCTCTCTCTCTTTCTCTCTCTTCTCTTTTTCTCTCTCTCTCTCTCTCTCTCTCTCTCTCTCTCTCTCTCTCTGTGACTCTGTCTGTCTGTCTGCCTGCCTGGTTGCCAGTCTGTCTGTCTGTCTCTCTAACTCTTACCCCATCTCTCGCTCTTTGACTTACTGTCTCTTTATGTCTGTCTGTCTGTCTGTCTGTCTGTCTGTCTCTCTCTCTCTCTCTCTCTCTCTCTCTCTCTCTCTCTCTCTCTCTCTCTCTCTCTCTTTTCTTCTCCCCTTCTCTCTCTCTTGCTTTTCTTTCTCTGTGGGACTCTTGCTTTTGCTCTCTCTCTCTCTCTCTCTCTCTCTCTCTCTCTCTCTCTCTCTCTCTCTCTCTCTCTCTCTCTCTAAATTTCTCACAACCCCCACCTCTCTCACTCTTTGTACCTTGTCAGTGTTCGCTGTCTTGGCTTTTCATAATCAGCCTTCTCTCTCGCCCTGTCTGGTATTAGAGAAAGAACATAATATGAATTATGTATTGTGTCAGGCATCGACATTCACGTGTTAACACTTAAGAAAAAGCACTGGTCGTAAATTATGTTCTTCTGCCTGCTGAAAGAACAATGCTGACGCGGTTTTTCTTTAATGGCCTAGATAGACTCCAGCGAAGGGTTTCCGCGGATGAAGGCATTTAGTCTTCCGGCCCCTGCAGAGAATCCTTGCAGACTTCGTTTGTTCCCCAAAAGAGGAGCTATAGCTAACGCTACACTGTCGCCATGAGAATAATATATGCATTACGATGGGCAGCGACGAGAGCCATTTTAATGTTTCATTAACCGTGAGGGGCAAAGTCAAAAGACGGTGTCCACAAACCAGAACGTTTGAAGAGAAAGGAGAGCCGAAGCGGGGAATCGAACCGAAATCGTCCGCTTACCGGCCTAATGGTTTACCGCTGGGCCAAACCGGGTCACCAATGCAGAGTTCTCAGTGTTTCTTTCTTTTCGAGTCTAGAGCATGTCAGAATATAACCGTGAGTGCGGCTTCGTTTATTGCCGTGGATTCTTCTTAATTTTTTATTGAAAGTATTTTGGTTTAAACGAAATTAATTTCATATGTAACAAATACATTAACAACAGAACAGCTGGATCGTGCAACAAGCAAATTTACTTGTATCAGTACGGCCCGCGGAGCAACATCTTTTCACGTAAGTGCTGTTAGACTGGTCTGACGATTATCAAGATAAAATATATCACTCAGCAAGTTATACCGAAGCAAAAACAGACTTCAAGAAAAAGAAAAAAAAAGGTATACACTTGTTTGCTGGACAAACAAACATACACTTGAATATATGTGGCAGGGATGTGCCTAATTTCAGTATTTCCATTCAACACTATATTTCCAAGTGGATCCACTTCAACGATGGATCACTTTTCCCCCCTTCTTTCTTTCTTCATACAGTGAAGTTTGTTTTGCTCTGATTTTACCTTCATAGCTTGATGGACCTGCGTGAATAAAAAAAAAATCAACCTAGAGCTAGCCTGGACTGGATTTATTTCCTCCGGAAATTCATACGCCACATATGCTGTCAAGGTTCCCAAAGGTTTTAAAGAGAACATTAATTCTCACGTTCGGTACTATGGTTGTATAGATACATATAACAACCCAGTTATGCATGTTATTTATGTTAAAGAGCTGGACGTCTTTCATCTTTCGATTGTACCACCGACTTTCATGCGAAGCAACCTACCATCCAGGTGCTTAGTCTGACTGATGTACTCTTTCTCGGTTCTTCAACCATCGCATAACAAGTGGTAGACGTTTATTTCTGCGGTCATACGCTGGTGGACATTTCTAGCCCCTGTCAGTATTTCATCGGATCAGCCCTATGCATTACACATGTATGCATGTTTGTGTGTTGTTGTTCTTGATATGGGTATCAAAGCAAACGCAAGAAAGACCCTTTACATTCTACATACACGATGTGTCTGCGAGAAAATGTGCCTCGTTGGTTGGTTGAAGTGTTGCTTTACGTCCACGGAAACCGTAGGTTTATTAGGGACGGGAGCCCAGGACGTCCACCTCGACTTTCACACAGATCCTAAGGTGTAAGTATGCCTCGCGTTCAGTAACACACATGTACTGAGAATACAGAAGTTACTCGTTCAAGACTGCCCCAGAATGCAATGTACTTTTGACGAAGCTTGCCAGGGCTATGTGCTCGTAGTAATTTATGGCCAGAAGGAGGCTGCGTAGACAGGTCCTGTAACCACTTCCGTCTTATCTTCCCTTGTCTGTCAGCTTCCGTTTCGCTTTTTTAGGTTTCCCCCTGAAGAGCCGGCGGGGGAGATAACTACATTGTGCCCACGCAGTGCTTTAGCTGACATTTGAGATGCAGAATGGGCAAAACAACGCTTTTATAAAAAAACAAAAATCTTTTTAATATGGAAAAGTCACAGTGAGTTGCCAAGAAGACGGCTTTGGAGAATTTTGATGGAAGACAGTCAGCCCCAGGCGGTAAATGAAACATACCGATGCGATCTACAGAGTTGACTAGAGTAACCGTTGCACATGTTTACCATAAATTGATAACCATATCATCCAGGGTTCGCGTTAACCGGTAATTTCCGTTTTTTTACCGGTTAAGATCAACATTAAAAAATATATATACCGGAAACAAAATCAGCAATAGGTGAGACTGTTATTTTGTTTTGACTGGTACTCCAGGAAACAACAACAAAAAACACTGAGATTAGAGAGAGAGAGAGAGAGAGAGAGAGAGAGAGAGAGAGTGTGTGTGTGTGTGTGTGTGTGTGTGTGTGTGTGTGTGTGTGTGTGTGTGTTCCAGACCGGGAAAGGATCAGGGCGTTAGTAGAGCTCTAATAAATAGCAGCAGTATAGACGGCCGCGATAGTATTATTTTGGACCTGTTACCGTGATTATCTGACCGGTTTCCGTGAACCACTTTCGCCACCTTATAGGTGTCACACCGCCTTAACAAAATTTAATGTCTAGCACGATCACTGATCGTCCCTTCAAACCACCGGGCCCCTAAAAACAAACAGAACTATTGTAGGCAGACGTTGCTTACTTTGTGTCTTGTTCGTGTATATGTAGGGGGGCCGGGGATACAAGGGGGGGGGGGGGGTCGGGGGGGGGGGGGGGGGGGGGGCACGTTTTGGGGTTTTAAAATGGTGTGGGTGGGTGGGGGGGGGGTCAAAGGTGGGGTGGGGGGGGGTTTTGGGGTGGGGGGATAAAAAAACAGTGTGTGGGTCTAGGGGGGTTTTACAATGAGTGTGGTTGTGTGTTGTGTTGGGGGTCCCAATGTGTGTGTGGGGGGGGGGGGAGTAAACAAAGGTATTAAAAATTTTACAGTGTGTGGGTCTAGGGGGGTTTTACAATGATGTGTGTGTGTGTGTTGGGGGGGATCCACAATGGGGTGTGTGGGAGGGGAGTCACAATGTGTGTGTGGGGGGGGAGTATTACAAATTGACAGTGTGTGGGTCTAGGGGGATTAAAATGATGTGTGTGTGTGTGTTGTTGTGTGTGGTGTGTGTGTGTGTGTGTGTGTGTGTGTGTTTGGGGGGGGATCCAAGTGTGTGTGGGGGGGACCCTGTGTGGGGGGGGGGGGGGGTTTCTTTAGTTGGGGGGTTGCAAATAGGTGTGTGTGTGTGTGTGTGTGTGTGTGTGGTGTGTGTGTGTGTGTGTGTGTTGGGGGCCCCCTGTGTGTGTTGGGGGAGTTTTGTGTGTGGGGGGGGGGAGTTTTAAATTGAATGTTGGGTCTAAGGAGGTTTTACAATGAGTGTGGTGTTGTGTGGGGGGGGGGGGGGGTCACTTTTTCCCCCGGGGGGGGGGGGGGTGTGTAGGGGGGGCGGGGGGGGGGTTTTCCCCCCCCCCGCGCCATCGAGTAACAACACATTGCCTGCCCTCATCGCCTGGGGTAAACTATACCCTCGCTGAACGGAAAACACGGGAGTGTATGAATTCACCCGATGACACATGCGACTCATCTTTCAAAAGCAGTCAGTAATTCCGTTGACAGCCCAACAAGTCGCCTTCTCCCGTTTCCTGTTGCCTTCAACGTGAACACCGCCGAGCGAGTCAACATCGCCCTAAACCCAACTCACGCCCCCCCCCCCCACCCCCCCCCCCCCCCCCCCACCCCTCACCTACCCCCCCCCCCTACCGGGTTGGGACATTCAACGTAACGTTCCACTAACTCGGGGCTAACCATGGTCATAAAGGCTCGAGAGACTGAAGCCCAATCCCCTTGTTGGAAACGGATAGTGCCAAGAGACGTCCTTCCCTGGCGAATAGCGTTCGGGTCGTCGCCGCCATTTCACGGCCAAACCCATAAGTCTTGTCACTCAGTAAGTTCCCCCCCCCCCCCCCCCCCCCCCCCCCCCCCCCCCCCCCCCCCCCCCCCCCCCCCACCACCACCCCTACCCCTCTCCCAGACCGAGAGGAGCAGCGAAAAAGCCGGAATGACGTCTGTGCTGCTGTCTGCCACAGAGCTTTTGCGGGGTTTTTGGGGCCGGGGTGACATTTGTGTTGCTGTCGGCATGCTACAGAGCTTCTTTGGGCCGGGGTGACATCTGCGCTGCTGTCTGCCACAGAGCTTCTTTGGGCCGGGGTGACATCTGTGCTGCTGTCTGCCACAGAGCTTCTTTGGGCCGGGGTGACATCTGTGCTGCTGTCTGCCACAGAGCTTCTTTGGGCCGGGGTGACATCTGTACTGCTGTCTGCCACAGAGCTTCTTTAAGCCGGGGTGACATCTGTACTGCTGTCTGCCACAGAGCTTCTTTAAGCCGGGGTGACATCTGTGTTGCTGTCTGCCACAGAGCTTCTTTAGGCCGGGGTGACATCTGTGCTGCTATCTGCCACAGAGCTTCTTTAGGCCGGGGTGACATCTGTGCTGCTGTCTGCCACAGAGCTTCTTTAGGCCGGGGTGACATCTGTGCTGCTGTCTGCCACTGAAAATCTGAAATGAGAATGACTGCTAGCGCTGTAAAACAAGTTCCAAACACATAAAAGGTTCAAAAGAACGCTATTAGGACAGATTGTGTTTTTGTCCTAATAAATAGCGTTCTTTTGAACCTTTTATGCGTTTAAGTCTGCCACAGAGCTTCTTTGGGCCAGAATGACGTCTTTGCTGCTGTCTGCCACAGAGCTTCTTTGGGCCGGGGTGACGTTTGTGCTGCTCTCTGCCACAGAGCTTGTCTGGGTCTGGGTGACGTTTGTGCTGCTGTCTGCCACAGAGTTTCTTTGGGCCGAGATGATGTCTTTGCTGTTCTCTGCCTCAGAGCTTCTTTGGGCCGGGGTGACGTTTGTGCTGTTCTCTGCCTCAGAGCTTCTTTGGGCCGGGGTGACGTTTGTGCTGTTCTCTGCCTCAGAGCTGCTTTGGGCCGGGGTGACGTTTGTGCTGTTCTCTTCCTCAGAGCTTCTTTGGGCCGGAATAACGTCTGTGCTGCTGTCTGCCACAGAGCTTCTTTTGCTGTCTGCGTTACGACGCAAAGCACACGACGCTGTTGTTGTTTGTCGCCGTCGTCGTCGCCGGCCTCCCTCTAGCTGCTACTATAGTCGAGTCGGGGTGGATCGGGACTCAAGGCCGGGTGGGGAGTTGTCTCTGCCGTCCGTGTACTACAATACAGCTGGTAGATAAAGATCGGCACACACACACACGGAAAGGAGATCGCGGTCGGACCGGAGCGATAGCTATCTAGCCGGGCTCTCCAAGCTTCTATCATCCAGCGAGGACCGAGAGTCGCCGATAGTATCTGCAGACGTTGTCTGAAAGTGATAGCGTCCTCGGCTGACGTTGGTGTGTGTGTGTGTGTGTGGAGAGGGAGGGGGGGGGGGAGGCGTACAAACACGCACAAGGGAGCTGCACACGGCTGTATACAGGTCCGCACGCTCGCATGCACGGACACAAAGACTAACGCGCGTGTGAACACGGGTGAGCACACAGGCACACATGCACGCACGCACGCACGCACGCACGGACACAAAGACTGACGCATGTGTGTACACGGTTGAACAAACAAGCACGTACGCACGCATGCACACACACACACACACACACACACACACACACACACAAACACACACACACACACGGACGTCTGTGTGACACACACGGGGGGGGGGGGGGGGGGGAGGCATACAACAGTGCGGGTGTGCGTGAGTAGCTTTGGCCTAGCGGTAAGGCATTAGGGTGGTAAGCAGACGGATGTCGGTTTCATTTTGCTTCGACCCTCCTTTCTCGATTGGTTGAAGAGTTGCTTTACGTCCACAGGAACCGTAGGCTTGAGACGGGAGCCCGGGACGGCTACCTGGACTTTCACACTCCTCCTGAGCTCTGTCCTTTCTCAATCAAAAGTTGTGGTTTTCGAACAGTCTAAAGCGTCTTATTTTGACTTGACCTTCTTGGTGGACTGCGCTTTCCCGCGCTTCATTTTGACGTCACCAAAGTGCCTTTGACTTCACGGATAGAACGCCAGAAGCTCTCACTTTTGCGAAAGGGTCACGGAAGAAATGCAATCATTTTTGTCACCGATTGTTTTTATTTTTCATTCTTTGTTCTAGAAAAAGAAAAAAGTAAGTCCACAAGAAAAGATGTGGCTTATCCGGTTTTACCCAATCTATTTTTAACTCATGTTTGGTAGTTTTGTGGTAAAATTAGCCACGAAATGGAGAAGAAAAAAAAGAAGAAAAAAAGAAGAAGAAAAAGGATGCAACAGACAAAGCATGACTAAAATAACAATAATCAGTACATTCTCTCTCTCTCTCTCTCTCTCTCTCTCTCTCTCTCTCTCTCCTCTCTCTCTTCTCTCTCTCTCTCTCTCCCGTTCTACTGACACATCAGTGCTTCGTGTCTCTCGTCTCTCTGTCTCTGTCTCTGTCTCTTCTCCTCTCTCTCTCTCTCTCTCTCTCTCTCTCTCTCTCTCTCTCTCTCTCTCTCTCTCTCTCTCTCACACACACACACACACACACACACACACACACGCACACGCACACACACACGCACACACAGGCTCTCTCTCTCTCTCTCTCTCTCTCTCTCTCTCTCTCTCTCTCTCTCTCTCTCTCTCTCTCTCTCTCTCTCTCTCTCTCTCTCTCTCTCTCTATCTATCTATCTCAGACAACAGAGAAGTGCCCGGTTTTCTCACCACTCAAGCAGTGGATTATTCCTCTGCTTGCTTTTCCCCCCTCACTAAGCCGGGCTATCAGTTTTCATGGCCTGAATTTTGTAACGCCGCGATCCGCAGTTTGTCCATTAACCTCTTCTCGGCGTATATTTTTATACACGTACTCACTGATGTTGAGAAACTCGGGAAGGGGGTGGGGGGGTGAGTCTTCCTTGCTTCGACAAAATTGTACGCAAATCTTGTTTCTTATTAAGTTATTTCTCGCTAAACCACTCAAACAGTGGGCAAGTTCTGGAAATAACTAGGCGGTAAAAATGTTTAAACACTCTTTATTAGGTGAAGGGAAGTGAGCTTCTTGTCATATGCAGCAAAAACAACAACAAAAAAAGGGTGGGGGGGGGGGGGGGGGGGTTCTCCTATGGCATTATTATGTGGGGGAATGGGAGGGGGGACGGGGTGGGGTGGCGTGGGGGGTGAGGTGGGGGCTGTGCACGCTTTGAGCGCCCGTTGTTAAACAGTCTACAATCATATGAAATGCAATCATGTAATAATCTTGGCGCAGGGTTCCACAATGACATGCCGGTTTAAAATACCTGGTTCTGTGTGGAGAATCCCTGTGGTGCCGAATTAAATGCAGAAATTAAAGGGGAACTGAAGCGAGGGGGTACCATGAGCCCACTCAACAGGAATGGAATAATCAATTAAAAAGAAAAAAGAAAGAAAAAGAAAAGACAGAAAATAGACACACAGCAGTCGATCCAGTTCACTCGTATTCTGATCCTGTGCGTGACAAATCGACGTTTGAAAATAGCGACAACACGGCCACGAGCGCTGACGTGCTATGCCCTGCAGTCTGTATCAGTGACGTCACGAACGAGTCTGGAACGTGTTGCCAAAATATCAAATACGTCACAAGCCAATCTGACTTTTTTTTCCTCCTCGTTATCAGTGAAGAATGAAGTAACATGGCTGCGCTCCGGGGATCTCATATTCATTGACAGTTTTAAGAAAGTACTTCTTTTGTATAAGTGTTAATTAAGCAACCACACACACACACACACACACACACACACACACACACACACACACACACACACACACACACACACACACACGCACACACACACTGACGTGTAAGGCGAAACAGTCAGCCAGACCTTTACTTGGTTTAAACAAAGTTTATTTATACATCGTACTCATAAACTCAACAAACAACAGGTATAGGAAACACGAAAGCAATATGCTTATTTAGTATTACCTAAAAATGAAAATATAGTGACATATATATATACATTTACGGTGGCAAGATGGAATTTGAGATTTTTACTTCCGGTTTGTCTTTCACTCTGCGATGTTAGCTTTACGGTCGGCTGCCCCTTCAGTAATGTTCAGAATCAATCTGTGGAAACTGGATTTAGGCCCTAGCTGCAGTTCCTCCGACCTTCAAGCGCGAAATTGTCTTAAAATTCCTAAACGTAATCTGAAATGTTTTGCTCATTGCTAGTCAGTGAAATCTCCTCACTTTAAATGGAAAACCCAGCTCAAGACCTTCCTGTTTAGACCAACCTTTTCACGAACTCTGGTCGACCATTCCTACGAGCATAGATTACGTGTATGTCTATAGATAATATGTGTAGGTATATGTGCTTAAAATGGTGTATGTGCTTCAAGTTGAATGGTGTTTGTTAGCGCTTTGAATTTTTGTTCTGTTTTTGTTTTGTTTTTTGTTTTGTTTTTTAATGCAGTATATAAGAGCTGTCCATTATGATTATGGTGTGTTGCCGTCCCTAATAAGCCTTGTGGTTTCTGTGGACGGTAAGCACCATGTTTACTCACTTACTTGATTTTGGTGACGGTGATAATAATTATTGTTATTATTATTATATCCTACTGATGGCATATATATATATATATGCCTTCATTAATTTGCCAAAACAGTTCCAAAAGATAGTGTTATTTTCCCCCAGTCCAGGCAACATCGCGCTATTGCCCTGAAACTTTTAAATTTAAATTTTTAGTAGTAGTAGACGGGCTCCATACACAACTTATGCATACATATTCGGTCTCCAATACTCCTGTCTAACTGGAATTTATGGCCGAAGTGGCTTCCTACTTCTCCTGACCTCTCTCTCTCTCTCTCGCTTTGTCCGACATTCCAGCCAGTGTTTGTGTGTTGGGGAGACGTTGGGAGTGTGTGGGGAGGGAGGGGGTGGGGGGATTTAGCGCCTGATCTGCCTGCTCTCCCCCTGGATCGATTGACGGAAGAGGAGAACAAACAGCGTACTGCCGCCCGGGATTGTTTGTCGTCCTTGTGTCCTCATCTGACGTCCGTCTTAGATCTCTTCTCGCCGCATACCCCCCTTCTACTGGTTGTTTGGGCATCGAGGAAGCTCTGTCATTAGCTGTCAAACTTTGATTTTATTTCTCGTTGGCTGCTTGCTTGTGTCCAAGATTTCAACGCTTTAGGTTTGCTCTCTCTCTCTCTCTCTCTCTCTCTCTCTCTCTCTCTCTCTCTCTCTCTCTCTCTCTCTCTCTCTCTCTCTCTCTCTCCCCTCTCCCTCTCTCTCTCTCTCTCTCTCTCTCTCTCTCTCTCTCCCCCCCCCCCCCCCTCTCTCTCTCTCTCTCTCTCTCTCTCTCTCTCTCTCTCTCTCTCTCTCTCTCTCTCTCTCTCTCTCTCTTATTTCAGTCGACGTTTGATTGTTCGACACCGCCACCCCCTTCATTCACAAAGGACTTGTGTGTCTGCTGTCTTGTTTCATTCCGGCTTTTGTAATGGATAGACTGGATTCTGACTCTGAACCATGTAGCTGCCGTGTGTGTGCGCATGGTATTGACGGACGTGGGTGTGGGTTTGTGGGAGTGGATTGGGGGAGGGAGGGAGGAGCCCTTTCGGAGAGCAAAGATCTCAGAGCTCTACAGTAATGCATGAGCGGTAGAAATAATACAGCTTCAACCATGTCTAGTTCAAACAGGCCCTATAAGCCGTCGCCTTGTTTGCGGAGTTTTTGGATTAAATTCTGAGCCTGGGTAGCTGATGGTCGAGGGTGGGGAACGGCGGCGGGGGGGTGGGGGGTGTGGTGGGGGAGGGGGAGGCAGTTGGGAAAGCGGAGGGGAGGCCCATGCCCTACCAATCCAGCCCGGTATACTTTACAAGTGCAAGAGTTGTTGTGGCTTCAAAATTTGCAGTGTGTTTGAATTATGAGAGAGAGAGAGAGAGAGAGAGAGAGAGAGAGAGAGAGAGAGAGAGAGAGAGAGAGAGAGAGAGCAACAGTACACCTCAGCGTACGGTATCTCGAAAGTAGGACTGCTTGCTTGCTGTCAGGCAAAACGGATTAGCGAGACACCACTTGCCCATTGCGACCAATCCAGCAGGCACCCATTCCATGCATTTCCTCCCGCTTGTGTCAAGGTAACGCAAAGCAACCCGAGCATTGCTCAGTTTGTGCCAGCAATCTGCCGCTGATTGTTCTGCCTGGCTCCCAAGAGGGCTGGCACTGCACAGAACTGGAGCCGTCATGCACATGAATTTGTGAAAGAAGAGAGAGAGGGGCGGGGAGGGGGGGCTTAAATAGAGTTATTGACATAGGCCGAAGGCCCCTATCAACGTAAAATTTACCAAACAACCATAAAAATATATGCATATGTTGAATACATAATGTAGATATAATCAAGTTATGTAGTCTATATGCATTTTAATTTTAATTTTATAGTTTGTTGTTTATTGTTGAGAGAGAAACACGTCTTTTGTCGCGACAAAAGTATGCTTGTCGCGACAAATACGTGACAAAGCATAATTTTGTCGCGACAAACGTTTTGTCGCGGCAAGCATAATTTTTTCGTGACAAAAGACATGTTTTGTCGCGACAAACACGCCAATGATAGCCGCCGGAAAGATATTTTCATATTTCCTTGTTCGTTCTTTAGACTTAGTTTAAACCAAGTTTATTTACATTCATAAAGATATGGACAATCAAAATCATTGTATGAGCATTAAACAAGCCGGGCTTATAGTAAATGCTCACAAACATAATTGACTAATTAATTCATTTTGCAACAACGGGTTCTGTAGACTTGTTTAACGCCGAGTTGTCTAGGGAGAGGTTCTGACGGGGACCGAGACCTGAGAAGATCGGAGGAAGAACGAGGCTATACGTAACGCTACACTCAAACTGCTTCCGCATTAAGATGGGCAGCGACCAGAGCCATTGTAACGCTTTCGCTGATTGTGAGGGGCAAAGTCACAAGGCAGAATCCATAAAGAACTTTCGGAGAGGAAGGAGAGGCGCAGCGGTGTAATCGCCTTACGTTACCGCTAGGCCAACTGCCTCACAAGAGATTTTCATCGTTGGCTGAGGAGTTGCTTTACGTCCACAGAAACCGTAGGCTTATTAGGGACGGGAGCCCAGGACGGCTACCTCGACATTCACACAGCTCCTGAGCTCAGTTTTTCATCATTCTGAGGGCATGTCACTGGGAACCCTATCTACAGAAGCGGGGGCCTTATAGGCCAAACAGCGTTACAAGAGATTTTTCATCATTTGGGGGGCCCGGGGCATGTCACTGGGAACCCTATCTACAGAAGCGGGGCCTTATAGGCCAAACAGCGTTACAAGGGATTTTTCATCATTTGGGGGCCCGGGGCATGTCACTGGGAACCCTATCTACAGAAGCGGGGGCCTTATACTGTTATAGGCCAAACAGACCCACAAGAGATTTTTCATCATTTTGGGGGCCCGGGGCATGTCACTGGGAACCCTATCTACAAAAACGGGGACCTTATGGGCCAAACAGCCTCACAAGAGATTTGTCATCATTTTTTCTGAACTCTATCTATCGCCCAACCAGCGTCTACTGCTACCACCTCCATCGATTGTGCCCGCTGCATGAAGCCCCCCCCTGCCCCCCCCTCCACCCCCTCCACCCCCTCCACCCACCACACCCTCTTCTCCCAACCACCACCCCACCCTCTTCCCCCGACCCATCCTTTTGGCTCTTTCCACTCCTCCGCGGGTTTTGGCCAGAGCTCTACGCGCGCGCAGTCTGCTCCGACTAATTAGAGTTTGGTGTAATTACTGAAGTCGTTGATACGGCTGGAAGCAAGGACAAGCCGGCGGTGGCAGCGCTGTTGCCAGCGCCGGGATGTCTGGCAGTGGCGGCTGTGTCGGGGCTAATGATGGCCGCGACAATACGTGCGACCCGCGTTGATTAATAGTCCGTGTGGACCCAGTCTCGCTGTGTCTGCCTGGCCTGACGCCGTGTGGTGGGGGTGGTGATGGTGGTGGCGGTGGTGGTGGTGGTGGTGGTGATGGTGGTGTAGCGAGGGCGCTGGCCAAATTGCAGATCGTAGTAGTCGAAGCTTCTCCACATCAATCATCGTGTGCTAAAAACGTTTGGTGGGTGTCCTGCCCACACCCTCTGTCTGTCTGTCTGTCTGTCTGTCTGTCTCTGTCTGTCTGTCTGTCTGTCTGTCTGTCTGTGTCTGTCTCCCTCTCTCTCTCTCTCTCTCTCTCTCTCTCTCTCTCTCTCCCCCCCCTCTCCCCCCCCTCTCTGTCTCTCTCTCTCTCTCTCTCTCTCTCTCTCTCTCTCTCTCTCTCTCTCTCTCTCTCTCTCTCTCTCTCTCTCTCTCTCTTCTGCACTAGCAGATGGGCTTCGTTTTGTTGTATGCATACGGAGGTTTAATAATGCTTAAAAGTTCAATTTTGAAGCTGCCTGAAAACCGTTCCACAAAAACAAGATGAGGAAACGTGCACTGTATGCATGCATGATGCATTGAGCAAATTAAATTAATGAAGATGAACCAATTATATTAATGGGTAACCTTTTCCGGTGCGATTTTTTTCCTTCTTTTTTTTCTTCCTTTTTAGCTCGGTTTTGTTTTTTGTTTGTTTGTTTTGATGTGTGTGTGTGTGTGTGTGTGTGTGTGTGTGTGTGTGTGTGTGTGTGTGTGTGTGTGTGTGTGTGTGTGTTACGGTGACATTATGAAGAAAGGTTAAGTGCTTTGAAGTTGACGTTTGATGCGGCTGGCATCATTACACAAAGACAAACAAACAGCAGCGGAAGAGGTGATGGAGCAGTGTCTCGCATCTGCTAGAAAAACTCAGCCTAACACTGCATACATCTGCTACACTACTGAGATCTTTTCGATGCCTTGTTCGGATCTCGGGAGCTGTGTAAAAGTCGAGGTGACCAACCCGTCCCTAATAAGCCTCATGGTTTCTGTGGACGTCTGCCTTGTTACCAGTCACCGGGGCGTCCTCCTAAGTCAAATGGAGGAATACATACGGAAAGAACACACGTACACACACACGCACGCACACACACACACACACACACACACACACACACACACACACACACACACGCACACACACAACACGCACACACACAACACACACACCACGCACGCACGACCCCAAGGCACGCCGCGCCGCGCGGCGCTTGCACACACACACACACACACACACACACACACACACACACACACACACACACACACACACACACAATTAGTTGTGAATTGAAGGGAGCGAGGCAGGGGAAGGGGATCACATCTGTTCGCATATTTTTCTCCGGTTGTACGCAGGTTAAGTTTGTTTCCGTGGTTCCAAAGTGAATTGGGAAGCTGCGTAACTAATTGCTGCTAAATTGCTCTGTCTCTGTCTCTGTCTGTCTGTCTGTTTGCTCTTTTTCTCTCGTCCTCGTCTCTCTCTCTCATCTCTCTCTCTCTCTCTCTCTCTCTCTCTCTCTCTCTCCTCTCTCTCTCTCTCAGTAGCTTAGCAAGGACTAGTTGTTAGGTTTTTGACTGAACCTAAACTACAATCCTTGTAAAATAAAGTTTTTCAAGTTCGAGTTCTCTCTCTCTCTCTCCTCTCTCTCTCTCTCTCTCTTTTTTCTCTCTCTCTCTCCTCTCTCTCTCCTCTCTCGTCTCTTTTTCCCCTTTCACCATTCTCCCCCACCACCACCTCCACCTCCCTCTCTCTTTCTTTCTGCCCCCCCCCCCCCCCCCCCCCCGCCCCCCCCTCTCTCTCATTCTCTCTCTCTGTCCGCCCCTCCCCCCTCTCTCTGTCCTGTCTTAGCCTAGTCAATAATCCCTGCCATACCTCCTTTCACACCTCCCCCCTCCCCCCCCCCCCCCAAACCTCCACCCCACCCCGTGTGCTGGTTCCCTGACACGGGCAATAATCCACGTCGTCTGTCGCTGTCGACGTGGTCCCGGTGCTGGCGATGGCGAGGCGATTAGAACTGGCGCCTCTGACCTAACTGCCCCCGGCTCCTGTCACAGCCTAGCCTCCCGCCCTTGCGTCATCCAGACCCTGTGTCGGGGGGGTGGGTGGGTGGGGGGGGGGGGAGTGAGGGAGGGGGGGGGGGGGGGTAGGCCACAGTTGAGTCCCTCTTCTCTCTCTCGAGCTACCCCCCTCACCCCCCCCCCCTCCTCTCTCTCTCTCTCTCTCTGCCCCCAGTAGGTGCGTTCGCTCGCTCGCGCGCGTGCGTTTGTGTGTGTGTGTGTTTCTGTCTGTCTGTCTGTCTGCCTGTGCGTGCCTCTGTATGTGTGTGCGCGTGCGTGTGTTGGTCTGTCTGCCTCTGTGTGTGTACCTGTGGGTGCCTCTGTATGTGTGTGTGTGGGGGGGGGGGGGGGATCTGTTTACATGTGTGTGTGTGTGTGCGTGCGACCATCATGCATGAGCTTCGAGGTTTACCTAAGAGAACTTTGCAGGAGGAGCCGTTTGCATACGTGGCGATTTTTGCCTTCGGTCCCGGCTGTAATGCAGCATTCCCCCGTATGAACTTTCGGATTCACCCAGAGAAAGAAATGAGAGGTTTGCGTGTGCAGCCGTTCTCCCAAGCAGCGTTCCCTATTTTTCATGGAGCTTATAGCTCTGCATTTTGTCTTCGAGGGTGTTCCTTTCTAATGCTGAGTGAACTGAGGGAATGGCGGGTGTCCCTTGCTGAGGAAGCAAAGCATTTTCTTTTCTCTAGGAATTAAAGAGGAAAAATACGACTCCATGCGCAGGGTAAAGCGAATCGAATTTCCTTGCAGCCTTCGTGCAGAAACCGGAGTTTCCATTTGGAGTGATTAAGTAAGTAAACGTTTTTAACGTCCACAGAAACCATAAGGCTTTTTAGGGACGGGGAGTAAAGGGGGGAGGGGGTATGGAGGTGGGGGGGGGAGGGGGAAATAACCTATTGCTACACTTCCCACCAAAAGATTCTCTTAAAGGGTGGGCGGGAGGGGCCTTTTTATGTTTCATAACTGTGAGGGACAAAGTCACAAGACAGTTTCCACAGACCACAACTTTTGAAGAGAAAGGAGAACTGAAGCAGATTCGAACCGAGATCCTTCTGCTTACCAGCCTAACGCCTTATCGCTCAGCCAAACCGGCTCACCAGCCACTGAAGTGATCCACAAGAAGAAGAAGAGGTAACGTCTCTCCTCTCCTGGCTCCGGAAATTTCGACCCCCGTCATCGTCTGCCAGAAATTGATGGCATTAAACGCATGAGCGTACATTTATGTCCGTGGTTAAACGTGCGTAACATAAACGCATGTCGAAGTGGAAGCACCGTTCCCGCTGCTCGCTTGGCGGGTAAGGGACGAATCTGACCTTTCGGAGCCGAAGGCGTCTAGTCGTAATAAATATGTCGTTTTCCAGACTAGCATCAGCGTTAATTCTACTTCACGGACAATGCAGTGGGAGGCCTTTTTTTTTTTTAAGACCGGGGGCAAGGAAAGGGGCACAAAAGAAAAGGGTGGTGCTTAGGGTGGGCCCCCTCATCCTCCCACCTTAATGCGGGTCATTTCGGGTGGTAACAATCCCTCTCCCCCCACCTCCAAACCCCCCCCGCCCCCCCCCTCCCCCCCCCCCCCCCCCCCTTCTCCCCGTCCCTAATAAGCCTTATGGTTTCTGTGGACGTTAAGCACCATGTTTACTTACTAGTTTATTGGGCATGGGTCAGAGCTCAGGAGCTGTGTGGAAGTTGAGGTGAACGTCCTGGGCTTCCTTCCCCGTCCTGAATACTCCTTATGGTCTGTGGATGTAGAGCAACATTTGAAGAATAAGAAGACAATAAGCGGGACGATAAGTCCAAAGCTCGGGAGCTGTGTGAAAGTCGAGGTGGCCGTCCTGGGCTCCCGTCCCTGATAAAGCCTGCGGTTTCTGTGGACGTAAAGCAACACTCAACCAACAATAAGTCAGAACTCGGGGGATGTGTGAGACTCGAGGTGGACGTCCTGGGCTGCCCATCCTGAATAGCGCGTATGGTGTCTGTGGAGGTAAAGCAACATTTGAAGAACAGTTGGGCAGGGGTTCCTTTACAATGGAATATGAAATGTATGGTTGAGAAGGGGGGTTAAAAGAGGGTTGGCGTCTCATCATGGTCTTCGCCCTGATGTAAGTGTCATGGTTGACAGGGCTTCAAGGCCAATTTCCTTCCTTCCTTCCTTCCTTCCTTCCTCTCATCATGGTGGTCTTTCTTTCATTGTGGTTCCCACTGTCTTGCTGTTGCTTGATCTCAGAACAATGCGCAACATCGTCTTAAATCTTTGGCAGAATTGCCAATATCCAAACATGTAAAACTAAAAATTAAAAACCCCTTCCTCTCCTCTCCCCCTCCTCCCCTCCCTCCCCTCTCTCTCTCTCCCTCTCTCCCTCTCTCTCTCTCTCCTCTTCTCCTCTCTTTCTCCTTCCTTCCCACCCCCACCCTTTTCGCCGCGCACGACCACGCACCCGCCACGCCCCCACGCACCACCACCCCCACACAAAAACCCCCACACACACACACACAACCACACACAAAACACACACGTACAAGCCAATAACCGGCCTAACAGCGTGTTACAACCTAGTCTGGCGATGCAGAAGGAGACTGAATAAAGGTGTGGGAGAGAAGTCACCCCGTTTCGTTTTTGTTTCTTGGCTTTCGTGTGGTGTTAGTTTCCAAGCGCGTTGCAGTGCTGTGCGGCCATGCGAAAAGTTGTTCAACGTTTCAGAGTTTGTGCAATCGGAGTTTTGTTGTTTGTTTGTTTCTTGTTTTTTTTAAAATCCCCGTCGCGAGCCACATATTCTGACCGACCGCATGCTTGACTGCAGCTGGCTGGCAACCGTCACATTATCTTTCTTCAAACACAATCCACGTTGGCCAGTTTACATAAAATTCTTTGCCCTGAAATTTATCAGGCAGTAAAGCCACGAGGTTGGCGGCCACGTTATGCCCCTGTCGCCCCAGAAGTCCCGCGTTGCTGGGCAACTGGCGCCGCTAATCAAAGCAGCCTCGTTCTAAATATGAAATATGGCGTCTGTTTACGGCGCCCCCTAGGGAGAGCACTCATCTGTGTCTGCAGGAGTTGTGTCCCCTTTCGCGGTCTCTGTCTCGCTCGGCTGAGTATGACCCGACACGTTGACGCTGCTGTCTGATTTTTTTTTTTATTTTTTTTTTGGTGTGTGTGTGTGTGTGGAATGATGACACACACTTGCAGGACAAGTGTCCTATACCAACCGAAAGGTCATCATTCTCTTTAGCTCTGTCTGTTTAGTCGGCTTGACACTGTGATCTATTTCTGCCAGCCCCAGTTAATCCCAGTGCGTGGCCTCATCATCTGCACGCTGTTTTCATAATAATTATACGCCCCGTGGTTCACGAGGGCCCGTGAGGCGTTGCGTCGTCGCCACCGTAGTGGTTTTTACGATGTTGTTTTTGAATGTGACGTTTTGCGACTGCTAAGCGGGCCGGTTTGCACTGACGTGACCGCCACGCTGCAGGCACAGGTCGGAGAAGATGTCTGAGACAAGGGCTGGTTGGTTTGGTGAAACCAGTTTCACGCCGAGTTGTCTCCGAAGAGGTACTGGCGGGGACCGAGGTCCCAGGAGGTGGGGGGGAAGACTGGGAGGACTCCGCTTAACGCTACACTGTCACCACCAAAACTTCAGAGCTCAGGAGCTGTGTGAAAGTCGGCCGTGTGGCGTCCTGGGCTCCCCGTCCCGGCCTAATAGTCCTGATGCTCTCTGTGGACGTAAAGCGACACCGAACTTGAACCGCCAGAGTGATTCCTGCATTAAGATGGGCAGTGATGAGAGCCTTTTGGTGTTGCATTCGTTGTGAGGGCAAAGTCACAAGACAGTGCCCACGAACCGCAACTTTGGAAAAGAGAGGAGAGCCGGAGCGGAATCGAACTTCTTCATCTTTAGTGTTATTTCACGTCCACAGAGACCGTACGGGCTATTAGGGGCGAGACGTCTGCCTCGACTTTCACACAGCTCTTTAGCTCTAAAATGAACCGAACCAAGGTCCTTGTAAAAGGGGGAGAAAAGAACAAACAAAAACAAATCATAAGCCCACCCCCACCCCAGGGACGGGATGTCTGCCTCGAATTTCACACAGCTCCTGAGCTCTAAAAGGAACCGAACCAAGGTCCTTGTAAAAGAAAGAAAGAAAAAGAAAAAAAGAGAAAAAACAACCTGAAGCCCCCCCCAAAAAAAAGGAGACAAGAAAAAATGTAGAGCACAGCCCTGCAGGTACATGTACTACGCTCGCTCAATCCTTTTCCTTTAAGACCTGCCACCGCAGAGCCACATACATACAAGTACATACAATGTCCGGCGGAGGCAGCGGCCCAGTCCGCAGACACTCTGACCAGTGGCCGGAAAACCGGCCCTGACAGGCGAGGGTCTGGCGGCTGACCGGACCAGACAGGCGCGAGCCGCCCGCCTGGGGTCAGTCGCCGCTGCCGTCGGTCTGGGACAAAGGGCGCCCACGTAACTGCACGAGGCCCGAGGTTAAGGCGATTAGAGAATGAAAAGGTGGTTGTGCTCGGCACTGATGGAGGCGCCATCCACAGACGGGGACTGGCAGCGCCAGAGAACGTGACGGGGTGAGCTGGGGTGGGAGTGGGGGTGGGGTTTTTGCGTTGGGGTGGTGGGGGTGAGACTGCATCAGTTCCAATAGGCACTGGTTCCATCAGCAACCCCCCACCCCACCCCGCATAAGCTAGCCAGTTCGTTTCGTTTTGCCGAGTTAGCGCTATACTTTGATTTGTCTGTCTTTTTTGTGATTGTTACCGATGGGACGATGTCATGGCCGCACAGCGCACCCAAGGAGGTCTATCTTCAGCCATCGGGGCACGAACAAAAGAAGGTCCGTCTTCAGCCATGGGGCACGGACAAAATGAGGTCTACCCTCAGCTATGGGGCACGGAAAAAATGAAGTCCGTCTTTAGCCATCGGGGCACGGACAAAAGAAGGTCTGTCTTCAGCCATGGGGCACGGATAAAATGAGGTCTGTCCTCAGCCATTGGGCACGGAAAAATGAGGTCTATCCTAAGCCATTGGGCACGGACAAAATGTGGTCAGTCTTCAGCTATGGGCCACGGACAAAATGAGGTCCGTTTTCAGCTATGGGGCACGGACGAAGGCCCACAGAACAAAATACCACCGTTGAAGTTAAATTCAAACAAAAAGCTCATATATAATTTAAAATTGATGTAAAACTAAATTTTCCAAAACCCCTATCTCTGCCCCCCCCCCCCCCCCCCCCCCTCCATCTGCACCAACCCCCCTTCCACATTTGCCTATTGATGACTGTATCAGTGTCCTGACGTCATAAATAAGGTATTTATTTCTCGCTTTCAGTTCTAAAGTGCGTGACACCCACATTATAATACTTCTGTGATTACTGATCAAGTACGTGGGGTCTGTCTGGAGGTCATTAATTTTGGAGATTGGCTTATGTCCGTGGCGGAGAGGGGGAGGTTTTTTGTGGTTCAACTGGGGGTTTGTCCGATCGTTGCAACCGCTGGTTCCAGGTTTTTGAGGCCGCACGGAGAGTGGGATTCATTGACCAGTGTGGCACGTGCAGCCACTTCCGGCCTTAAAGGCTCTCGCGCACATGTTCTTTGGACACCTCATCAGTAAAGTTCACATCGACCACTTTCTTTTCTTTCAGCTTTAAGTTTGCTGCAGTGTTTCTGGTTGAGGCGTCGTTTGGTTTAAACACAATTTGCTTCAGATATATTCGTACATTCACAACAGAACAGCGATGAGAGCCATTTTAGTGTTTCATTAATTGTGAGGGACTGTCCACAGACCACAACTTTCTAAGAGAGAGGAGAGCCAAAGACTGTCCACAAACCACAAGACTGTCCACAGACTACAACTTTTCAAGAGAGAGGAGAGCCAAAGCGGAATCGAACCAGCCTAACGCCTTACCGCTAGGCCAAACCGACTTACAACCGGGTCGACGGTTATAAATAAACATAATTTATAGGACCTTGGCTAACGAACGTGCTTTGGTGACTGTCCTTAGCTTTGAGCTTAGTGGTCAGTCTCTTTCAGGATGGCGGTGGTTTGCATCTCCCCGCGTCTCCTGACTAACGTGGCCGTTGGCTGGTTGAAGCGTTGCTTTACGGCCACAGAAACCGTAGGCTTATTAGGGACGGAAGCCCAGGACGGCCGCCTCGACTTTCACACAGCTCCTGAGCTCTGAACGTGGCCGTTGCGGACAGTGGGCCAAAGAGTCTCTAGCTGGTGTTGACCGCTGGGCGGAGCGCGTTGGCAGTACTCCGGAAGCCAGCGGCCAGACAGGAAACTGACTGACCCCCGCGCCGTGTACCCAGCCACCCGCCCACCTATGCACTGAGCGATGCTATCGCCTCGTCAGTCGTCACGGGCCGGCCACGGGGTCCGGCTCTAGATCGGGATCAGCAGCGGCGCTGTGACAGGCCCGCCATAGCCCTGGGGTTAGCTTTGGTCACCCACTGACTCTCTCTCTCTCTCTCTCTCTCTCTCTCTCTCTCTCTCTCTCTCTCTCTCTCTCTGCCCTCCCCCCCCCCCCCCCTCTCTCTCTCTCTCTCTCTCTCTCTCTCTCTGTCACTGCCCCTCTCTCTCTCTCTCTGAGTAGCTTAGCATGGACTAGTTGTTAGACAGGTTTTCCTTGTAAAATAAAGTTTTCTAGCTCGAGTCCTCTCTCTCTCTCTCTCTCTCTCTCTCTCTCTCTCTCTCCTCTCTCACTCGTTCTCCTTCTCTCTCTCTCTCTCCTCTCTCTCACACACACACCACACAACACACCACAACCATTCTCTCTCTCTCTCTCTCTCCTCTCTTCTTTCTCTCTCTCTCTCTCTCTCTCTCTCTCTCTCTCTCTCTCTCACACACACACACACACACACACACACACACACACAACACACAAACCATTCTCTCTCTCTCTCTCTCTCTCTCTCTCTCTCTCCCCCCCCCCCCTCTTCTCTCTTCTCTCTCTCCTCTCCTCTCTCCTCTCTCTCTCTCTCTCTCTCTCTCCTCCACACACACCACACACACACAACACAACCACACTCATCTCTCTCTCTCTCTCTCTCCTCCTCTCTCTCTCTCTCTCTCGTCTCTCTCTCTCCTCTCTCTCTCTCTCTCTCTCACACACACACCACACACAACACACCACCTCTCTCCTCTCTCTCTCTCTCTCTCTCTCTCTCTCTCTCTCTCTCTCTCTCTCTCTCTCTCTCTCTCTCTCTCTCACACACACAACACACACACACACACACCCACTTCTCATCTCTCTCTCTCTCTCTCTCTCTCTCCTCTCTCTCTCTCTCTCTCTCCTCTCTCTCTCTCTCTCTCTCTCACACCAAACCCAACACACACACACACACACAACCATTCCTCTCTCTCTCTCTCTCTCTCTCTCTCCCTCTCTCTCTTCTCTCTCTCTTCTCTCTCTCTCCTCTCTCCCCCACACACACACACACACAACCATCTCTCTCTCTCTCTCTCTCTCTCTCTCTCTCTCTCTCTCTCTCTCTCTCTCTCTCTCACACACACACACACACACACACACAACACACACCTCTCTCCTCTCTCCTCTCCTCTCCTCCTCTCTCACCCTCTCTCTCCTCTCTCTCCTCACACTCTCTCTCTCACACCACACACACACAACTAACACACACAACATCTCTCTCTCTTCTCTCTCTCCTCTCTCTCTCTCCTCCTCTCTCTCCCTCTCCTCTCTCTCTCACACACACACCACACACACACACACACACACACACACACCACCCCCCTCCCCCAACCTCCTCCCTGCCCTCACGCACACAGTGTGGAGGTGGACGAGTGCTCCATGGAGACATTAATTTTGGTTGCTTTCGCCGGTCTGCCAGCAGGCATTGTGAGAGGCCCGACTGAAGGTGGCCTGGCACTTGCTTGTTACGATGTCCAGACGCCGCTGGCCGGTCCGCTCCGGTCCGGTCCTCGCGGTGGTCAGCTTGAGGGGGGAGCCGGGTGGTCCTGTCCTTGATTAGGATTAGGCTACTAGTGCCTCCCCCCCCCCCCCCCCCCCCCCCCCCCCCCAATCTTCCAAACAAACATCGGGGCCGTAGTTCGATCCAGCGTTAGATCATCCTAATCTTCTTAGTCCCAGCAAAGACCGCCTGCGGGCACTGCTTGCCTCTGGTGAAAGTCTACTAATTCACTGAGCCAGGAGAATTTATAAACATAGGCGTAATACGTGCGCAGCAACTCCGCTCTCCGGTCGTTTTGCCATGGAATGACAAACTCATCTAAACAGTTACTGGCATAAGAGCTCTCTCTCTCTCTCTCTCTCTCTCTCTCTCTCTCTCTCTCTCTCTCTCTCTCTCTCTCTCTCTCTCTCTCTCTCTCTCTCTCTCTCACACACACACACACACACACACACACCACACACACACACACACACACACACACACAACACACACACACACATATTCTGTGATGGGTTAAGGACTGAGAAGAATCTTGAAGTTGTGGGTACAAGGATACTGCATAAAAAGGGGAGAGCAGTCCAGAGTAACGGAATGAGAACCACTAGTTTTGGAGGTACATATTGAACTGTCGACCTCTAACATTCTGACGACCCCTCTGGCGTGTAGTCCATGGTAGATATAGGTCCATGGTGTAGTCGGTTGTACAGTGTGTACTGTGTGGGGCAGTGCGTCGAGTGAATCTGTGTGGAACACGACAGCCGCTTTCTTCCGCTTGGATTTCGTTTAAATCGGTTATCGTCATTTGGTTTCCGACGTGCGTGCGTGCGTGCGTGCGTGCGTGCGTGCGTGCGTGCGTCTGTCTGTCTGTCTGTCTGTCTGTCTGTCTGTCTGTCTGTCTGTCTGTCTGTCTGTCTGTCTGTCTCTCTCTCTCTCTCTCTCTCTCTCTCTCTCTCTCTCTCTCTCTCTCTCTCTCTCTCTCTCTCTCTGTTTCTTTTTATAGTTTTTTATTATTATTTAGTTTTCCACTCTTCCCAGATTTATCTTTGCTGTTTGTGAATATATGCATGTTTTGTTTTATGTTTGTATAGGGACTGGTTTTGTGGATTCACTTGAGAAAGGGTTTATATATGTGAAGAGTTTTGACATGTGCATTTGCTCGTGATAGAGTTTTATTGTCTTGAGATGACCCTTGAAAGGACATTAAAATCCAGTTCTCTCTCTCTCTCTCTCTCTCTCCTCTCTCTCTCTCTCTCTCTCTCTCTCTCTCTCTCTCTCTCTCTCTCTCTCTCTCTCTCTTCGTCGGTGCGTTATATTCTTTGCCATAAAGATATATTCTTTGTTATATTTTTCTTCCTACTTATTTCCGATCCCTACGTTTTCCTTTTTCCCTCCACCTCCTGTACCACCCCATAATTCCAACCAATCTGTTGACCGTTGTCCGTCATGCCAACCTGACCCTAACCGCTGATCGTTGACCCTAACCATTGACCATTGTGCATCATGCCAACCTGACCCTAACCGCTGACCATAACCATTGACCATTGTGCATCATGCCAACCTGACCCTAACCGTTGACTGTTGTCCATCATGCCAACCTGACCCTAACCGCTGTCCATCATGTCAACCTGACCCTAACCGTTGTCCATCATGTCAACCTGACCCTAACCGTTGTCCATCACGCCAACCTGACCCTAACCGTTGTCCATCACGCCAACCTGACCCTAACCGTTGTCCATCACGCCAACCTGACCCTAACCGTTGACCGTTGACCCTAACCATTGACCGTTATCCATCATGCCAGCCTGATCATACCTGTTGACAGTTGTCCATCATGCCAACCTGACCCTGACCGTTGACCCTAACCATTGACCATTGTGCATCATGCCAACCTGACCCTAACTGCTGACCGTAACCATTGACCATTGACCATTGTGCATCATGCCAACCTGACACTAACCGTTGACTGTTGTCCATCATGCCAACCTGACCCTAATCGTTATCCATCACGCCAGCCTGACCCTAACCGTTGTCCACCATGCCAACCTGACTCTAACCGTTGTCCATCACGCCAATCTGACCCTAACCGTTGTCCATCACGCCAACCTGACCCTAACCGTTGTCCATCATGCCAACCTGACCCTAACTGTTGTCCATCACGCCAACCTGACCCTAACCGTTCACTGTTGTCCATCACGCCAACCTGACCCTAACCGTTGTCCATCACGCCAACCTGACTCTAACCGTTGTCCATCACGCCAACCTGACCCTAACCGTTGTCCATCACGCCAGCCTGACTAACCGTTGTCCATCACGCCAGCCTGACTAACCGTTGTCCATCACGCCAACCTATCTAACCTTGTTGTTGTGTGTCACGCAGGAGCCGGCGGGGAGCGCGGCGTCATCTACTCCAGGAACGGGGAGCGCGAGGACGACGACCGTGACCTCTGGTTCAAGGCCGCTGTCATCGCCGTCCCCATCGCCGGCGGCTTCATCCTCGTCCTCCTCGTGCTGCTGGCTGTGCGCATGCTCAGAACGGACTCGCAGCGTCACCGCAGACTCATACAGGTGCGGCGAGAACGCAGCTTGACGAAAGCACAGCTCTACGTCACGGACCATTTCAGTGACGTCGGCGCCGGAAAAACGGACGCTGGCAAGGGGTGCTCGCTCTTTTCTCCCGCCAAAACTCCAGCGGAGAACAACGGCCACAGAGGAGGTGGTGGTTGTGGCGGAGGAGGAGGAGTTGGGGGGGTTATGGGCGTGATGGCAGGGGCCCAGGGCCAGGGGGTAGGGCTAAAACTGGGACTGGGGGGGCCGGGGGTCGGGGGAGGCGGGGAGAAGCCCGTGTGCCGGGACGTGAACATTTCTGTGGACCGGGAGGGCAGGGTGTATGAAAAAGTACAGTGTGACGTCAGCGTGCACAGACACTCGCACCTCCCCTCTGTGGTGACGTGGGGAAAGTCCTCCAAACTGGACCCGGCTACGGTGGTGTAGCGTCAGGACAGGGAGCACGAAAAACCGACAATTGCTCATTGTCAAAACAAACGAAAAAGGTGATTGTGTCTGTCACCCGTGTCGACGGCTCTCGTCTGTCTACATACACTGTGTGTGTGTGTACACTCGGTGTGTGTCGGCGCCGCTGCAGCAACAAGCAAGCTGAAGCTTTTGTACGAGTTAGTGCGACGACTTCCTTCCTCGACTGCTGCAGAGGATGGTGCGTGGACGCTTCGCCAGTGCCTCCATCCTCCCCTTTGTCAGACAGTCGGCGCCTGGACGAGACAACGGAATAGTCGCCGGGGATGGGCGCAAGGCAGGCCTTCGCA
>JABMCL010001456.1:852500-857500 GCA_018857735.1 Alviniconcha marisindica | reverse complement strand
TGAAAAGCTGCACGAAGTTCGCGTTTAAGACTTGCCCCGATATGACCTTCGATCAAGAATCGACTAGTCACATCGAGGATTACGTCAAACGGACAGTCGACGACTTGCTCAGTGTCACGTCAAAGAGCCTGCTGTGAATTTCATTCGAAGCGGCCGTCAGATCCAACGACGGGTCCACCAACACACATCTGATGTTTGTGTGTGTGTGTGTGTGTGTGTGTGTGTGTGTGTGTGTGTGTGTGTGTGTGTGTGTGTGTGTGTGTGTGTGTGTGTGTGTGTGTGTGTGTGTGTGTGTGTGTGTGTGTGTGCGTGCGTGTGTGTGTGTTTGTGTTTATGTGTGTGTTTGTGTGCGTGCGTGCGTGCGTGCGTGTGTTTGTATGTGTGTGTGTGCGTGCGTGCGTGCGTGCGTGTCTGTGTGTGTGTGTGTTTGCGTGCGTGCGTGCGTGCGTGTGTGTGTGTGTGTGTGTGTGTGTGTGTGTGTGTGTGTGTGTGTGCGTGTGTGTGTGTGTATGTGTGTGTGTGTGTGTGTGTGTGTGTGTGTCTGTGTCTGTGTCTGTGTGTGTGTCTGTGTGTCTGTGTGTGTGTGTGAGAGAGAGAGAGAGAGAGAAAGAGAGTGGGGATGGGAGTGGGGATGGAGGGACGCAGTCAAACAAATTCGTCAAGGGGAAAAATTAAAAAAAAACACGCGCAGTCCAACAAAGTCGTGAAGTAAAAACGGTTCTGGCTCGGTGACACCCGCTCTCCAAACTGTCGCCGCACACCCGCCGAGAAGTGTCGTTGACTCTCTCTCTCTCCCACACACTTCAAGCAAGAGACCATAAACCGAGCTTCCTCGTGTGTATACGCATGCAAAAGATCACATGTGCATGTTAAAGTAAGTAAGTAAGTAAGTAACCTGATATTTTACGCCCAGTCAGCCGGTACTGTTATTACGTATCAGGGCGAACGTGTTAAAGATCCTGAAATCTCAGTCAGAGCTCGGTGGACTAAGGAAACACAAAAATAACCCAGCATGGACGAAAAGCACGTGAAGCGCGGTTTGTGCTCTGAAGAGCGGAAAATAGCGCTATAATTATAGAAAGCGATCAATAGCATTGATCATAGTTCAGGAGCTGTGTGAGAGTCGAGGTGGCCGTCCTGGGCTGTCCGTCCTAACGAGGTTTCTGGTTTCCGTGGACGTAAAGCTATATTGAACCATGCCTCGGCATTGGTCTCAGCTTGTCCCTAATATGTCAACTGACATCTGAGGACATTAAGCATCACTACCTACCTATAGCATTGATAACAATCAGAACTCAGGAGCTGTGTGAAAGTCGAGGTGGCCGTCCTGGGCTCCCCGTCCTAATGAGCCTTATGGTTTCTGTGGACATTGTACCATGCACACGCACTGGTCACAGTTTGTCCCTAACATGTCAACCCGACATCCGGGGACATTAAGTTCTACATCATCATCATCATCATCGTCATCATAACAACAATAATAATAACAATCAAAGACCGGCCTGCCCAAACTCATGTGATACCGACGAGGGAGGACAGGCGGGTAGCCGCTGCTTTGAGTGTGCGTGGCCGGTTTAGGGAGGGACAAAAATTCACCATGACAAAAAAGCTCAACCAAACGCAGATAGGTATCCTACATCTCATTTTTCACCGTTTTAACTGTTATTTAAGTGTTGTTTCGTAGCTTGAAAAAGTGGCATACCCCGAAAGTTTGCATGTTGTCTTCTGTCACAATAAATAGCGTTCTGTTTAACCTTCTATGTGTTTGGATCCGGTTAGGAGAGGGTTTGGCTCAGCTTTGTCATTCTGACGGGGGATCCGGACTGAGATAAGCGTAGGGGTCCTGCGGGTAAGGACAGTAACAACCTGGTATTCCTCTTGGCGTTTGCGGTGACCACCCGATGAAGATAGTAAGATGAAGATGACGACAATAACAACCTGGTATTCCTCTTGGCGTTTGGAGTGACCACCTAATGATCACAGTAACAGCCTGTAGATATTCCACTTGGTGTTCGCAGTGACCACTTGATGACGACAGTAACAGCCAGTTTATATCCCTCTTGGTGTTCGCAGTGACCACCTTATGACGACAGTGACAGCCTGTAGATATTCCTCTTGGTGTTCGCAGTGACCACCCGATGACGACAGTAACAACCTGTAGATATTCCTCTTGGCGTTTGCAGTGACCTCCTGATGAAGACAGCAACAACCTGTATATATTCCTCTTGGCGTTTGCAGTGACCACCTGATGAAGTCAGCAACAACCTGTATATATTCCTCTTGGCGTTTGCAGTGACCTCCTGATGAAGGCAGCAACAGCCTGATGAAGACAGCAACAGCCTGATGAAGGCAGCAACAGCCTGATGAAGACAGCAACATCCTCTTGGCGTTTGCACTGACCTCCTGATGAAGACAGCAACAACCTGTATATATTCCTCTTGCCGTTTGCAGTGATATCATGACGAAGACAATACACCACTCTCACGTTTAGGTCAGCAGCTACTTGAATGACAGGGAGCAGAAAGTGCGCGCTCTTTCGTGTCTGTGCACAGACCTGTTGACAACGACGACGACGACGATGATGATGATGATGATGATTTGATGGTGGTGGTGATGATGATGATGATATGTAATTCCTGGATTTTAGTGTCCTAATAACTGCACAGGGTGAGGGTCATTTAAGTAATAACGAGCTTCAGGTGATTGGCGTATCTATCTTAATTTTAAATCGGTTCAACCCGATACAGCCCACGAGGCCCTAGAGCGTGTGTGTGTGTGTGTGTGTGTGTGTGTGTGTGTGCGTGTGTGCGTGCGTGCGTGCGTGCGTGTGTGGGCGCGCGTGGGCGTGTTGCAACTACCAGCTGTTAAACAACAGGATTACAACAATAACATCCCATAGTGAACAAATTCCAAATGTTGCAAAATGATATGAAATTAACATTTCTTTAAATGAAACAAACAATGAACAATGATTCAACACTTCAAGGAATCATTAGATCAAATCAGTTAATCAGTCAACCAGACCCCAGGCAGGCAGAGGTAAACAGAGACAGGCAGACAGGGCGGCAGACAGGTGGCCGGCAGCCATGCAGACAGGCAGACAGACAGACAGAAAAAAAGATACACCCGGGGGGGGAAAATCAATCAGATTTGTATGCATGAAACAGTGAGCTGAAGTAGGCGACTTTAAACTAATTCCTCTACGACTCGCCTCCCTCATGTCCTCAAAAGCCTTTCTCGAGTACAAGCGTACTCTAACCTCGCTGTTTCAATATTGAAGTGCTTCAGGCGGGCTGTGTTATGGACCTCTAGAGCTGTTGGCAGTCTCAGATCAGATGATCAGATGCAATATTTATGAATGGCTCGGACTTGCAGGCGCCTCCGCCATCGTTACAAGGACCACCCATGAGAAACTTGAGACAGGCTAATGCCTTAAAGCTAATCTTTCTGTCTCGTTGTGTCTGTCTCGATTGTGATGCGTTTGTCGACGTGTTTTGGCTCGGCTTTGTGTTGTTTTTGTCTGTTTGCTTTATTGCCTTTTTTCCTCAGCGCTCCCGACTTCCTTTGTTTGCTGTTGTTATTGTTCTTGCAGTTTTGTGTTTGTTTTGGCGTTTATTACGTATCGTGTCCTTGCCGTTTACTCAAATAAGCGTGTTATTGTCCATGCAGTTTTGTTTTTGTTTTGGTGTTTATTACGTATCATATTCTTGCCGTTTACTCAAACATGCATTTGAAAGAAAGAAAAAAAAGCACAAGTGCGCACGTGCGCGCGCGCGCGCGCGCGCGCGTGTGTGTGTGTGTGTGTGTGTGTGTGTGTGTGTGTGTGTGTGTGTGTGTGTGTGTGTGTGTGTGCGTGCGTGCGTGCGTGCGTGCGTGCGTGCGTGTGTTGTGTGTGTGTGTGTGTGTGTGTGGTGTGTGTGTGTGTGTGTGTGTGGTGTGTGTCAGGGTGGAGGGGGGAAGGGGGGTAGGTGCGCATCGACCCTCCTCTATGACTGTAAAAGCTGTTTTGAAATGGTGACTCCGTGCTATCTCCGGTCGGCACACATTCAGCTCCACCCCCCCCCCCCCCCCCCCCACCCCCCCACCCGCATCCTCCCCACCCTTCCCTTCCAGCTGGTTCTAGAGTTTCTCACACCTTCCGCTATTCCTCCCATTTGGCCAGACAGGGGATAGAGCGGTGGATTAGTGTCACAGCACAAATCTCGCTGACCTATTCGTGTCTACATCTACCACCACCACCACCCACCCCCCCCCCCCCCCCGCCCCCCCCCCCCCCCCCCCCCCCCCCCCCCCCCCCCCGCCCCCCTCCCCCTACCCCCACTTCTCCATCTTCCCCGTACTGCACTTCCTCAAAAATAAAATGGAATAAATCACAGCGAATGTCGTAAGTGCAGGACACGTGAGCCGGCTGGGCCTAGCGGTTAGACGTTATTCTGAGGCTGGTGAGCGGACGATCCCGGTTCGAATCCCGGCGTCTCTTCTCTTTTCTCTTCAAATCAAATCAGATCGAATCAAATCAAATAAATCTTTATTGTGCATCAGTATACAAAGCATACAAGTGAAAAATTCTCTTAGACATTGTCTTTCTTCTTCACAAAGGCTGTGGTTTTGTGGACACTGTCTTGTGACGTTGGTTGCCCCTCACAATGAATGAAACAGTAAAATGGCTCTCCTCGCTGCCCAAAAGTCATTCCGGTGGTGACCTCGGACCCCGCCACTACCTACCTATACGGGGGACACAAATTTGAAACAGGAATGACTGCTAGCGTTCTAAAACAAGACCCAAACACATAAAAGATTCAAACGAACGCTTATTTTCAAAAACAAGATCCAAACACATAAAAGATTCAAAAGAACGCTTATTTATTATGACACAGGCACGCAATCTGCAAATGTTCGGGGTAATCCCCTTGGCCAAGCGACAACACGACACTTCAACAACAGTTAAACGGTCAAAAACGATGAAAAATGAGATGACTTATCTTCTGTTCGGTTGAGTT
>JABMCL010001456.1:842500-847500 GCA_018857735.1 Alviniconcha marisindica | reverse complement strand
TGGTGGGTGTGAGTGGAGTTTGAGTGTGTGTGTGTGTGTGTGTGTGTGTGTGTGTGTGTGTGTGTGTGTGTGTGTGTGTGTGTGTGTGTATGTGTGTGCGCGCGCGTTATTGCCGGTAAAGCACCCTGTGCTCCCACCTTGTGCGGTAAATGGGCGTTCTAGAAATCCTTTTAAGATTATTATTATTATATCCCTATCGCCACGCCCCTTTCTAATGCTCATCAGCCTTCTGAGCTATGGACTCTCGACCGACGAGTCTTCATCCAGCCACAGGCTATGTGTGTGTTGTTGTTGATCGCTTTGACATAGCACTATTCTCCGCTCTCGAGCAGACTCACTGCGCTAACATGTGATTCTACGTGAGTGAATAGCCTTTTATAGCGTGTTTTTGAATATCCACCTAAGTGGTGTACTTACAGCGCTGGCACGGCTGGTGCCTCATGAAACTGCTGCCGTCTCGGTGCGTTCTATGTACACCATACAACCATGCACCATGTCACTTCATGCAAAGCCACACACGTAAGGCGTATGCGTGTTTAGCTGTAACCTGCCACCTGCACTTTTGGAAGAATGATCGGGATCTTTTACGTGATACTGCGGTAACACGGGGGTGGAACGGATACCGAAATAAGAGTCATCACAGAAAGTTGACCCTGGAGAAGAAAATTCTTCCGCCGCTCCTGCAGGGATTCGAACCCGTGACCTTTCGATCACGAGTCCGGTGCTCTAACCACTGAGCTATCCCCGCTCCCCAATGTGCTGTTTTGTTTGTTTGTTGTTTTGTTTGTCTATATTTTCTTCGTCCCTCTCCCATTAATTGATCGTTTTGGTCGTGAAATAACTGCCCTCTTGTTCGTTTGTGGATTGAAAAAGGGCCTATCGCCTAAATTGCAGTTTTGCACTGTCCTATTAAACAAATAGCGTTCTTTTCAACCGTTAGTGAGTTTTGACCTAAGTAAACATGGTGATTAACGTCCACAGAAACTGTACGGCTTATTAGGGACGGGGAGAAGGGGGGAAGAGAGTATGGAGTTGGGGGAAGAGGGAGATTATATACCTATCGCTACACTGTCACCACCAGAATGACTTCTGCATTAAGATGGGCAGCGATGAGAGCCATTTTAATATTCCAGTAGGAAGTGATGGACAAAGTCACAAGACAGCGTCACAAACCACAACCTTTTCGAAGAGAAAGGAGAGCCGAAGCGGTATCGAACCGAGGTCCTTCCGCTTACCAGCCTAACGCCTTACCGCTAGGCCAAACCGGCTCACAGTTTTGACCTTTCTGACTCTAGGATTATCAGAGGAAACTTTTGATGGCGGCTCTGGGTTTGCAGCCGCCGAAAGGGACACTGAGGCGGACTGTTAGTAGCTCTGCATCGGCGGCCGGTACCAGGAAGTGACGGACGTATCACGAAATGACACAAAAATGCCACAGTTTTGACAAATTTTCTTGCATGGGACGTTTATGGTTCCTCGCACGAGTCCACAGCCAACGGGCATTACATCCATCCAGCATGGCGCCGGACTGTCGTCCGCTCGACAGAACATGGCAGAGTCCGCCATTACCGAGGAAGCTCTCAGTCGTAAAACAGACAGAGGAGGTCTAGCAGCATCCCGCCTCTCCAGGCCCCTTCTCTACGGCTGGCGGTCGCCGCCATACAGCGGGTAGCTGCAGCTGCAAATGTTTAAACCTTGCAAAATTCACGTTTGCTGCTGCAAGCACAGACACGCAGTCACCAACGTACAATATGCAGTGAATTATTTTCTTTTCTTTTCGGGGCTGCAATGACGGGGAGGCAGTTTTGAAGCAATGATATCCAAAACCGCAGTGGATATTTAAAAACAAAATAAAAAATACACGCGCGATAAAAAGCTAGTCACTGGTGTAGAATTACGTGCAAGCGCAATGAGTCTGCCCGAGAGCCGAGAATAGTGCTTTATCAAATCGATCAACAACAACAAAATCAACTTTGCAGTTTAAAAAAAAAAACTGCCTAATCTCGTCACTGACACTCCAAGCCTCGCTTCGGCCGGCACCCTTCCTTCAATCTCTGCCGGAAGTCGTTATGCCACTGACGAGGCTCGCCTATTTTCCGTGACGCGTCTGTCTCCCGAAATCGCCGCTATAATTCTCACGGTGTCAACGCCCTCCGTAAAGTAAACACGATGTTTATCGTCCGCAGAAACCACAGGGCTTATTAGGGACGGAGGGAAGGGGGTATGTAGGTGGGGGGGAGGGAGATTATATACCTATCGCTACACTGTCACCACCAGAATGATTGCTGCGTTAAGATGGGCAGCGATGAAAGCCATTTTAATGTTTCATTAACTGTGACGGACAAAGTCACAAGACAGTGTCCTCAGACCACAACTTTACGCCCTCCGTAAAGTCTGAGAAGAGTACTGACTGTGGCAACAACATAGCGTCGATGTACGCACGTGGATATCGGACATATCCGCCACGGATAGTAAAGAAATAAGTTCCGCCTCGATTCGAACGATTTGGGTTTTATTTTGCTAGCGTAAGCATTGTGAGCGGTTACAAACTTGATATAATCAATTTGACTCGTCTGTGTGGTTACAAACGTAGTGCTATTTACGCACCAACAAAAAACTAACAAACAGAAACTAAAGCTGGCAGTATTTTGAAGCCTATGGCGGAACCAGTTGTGGCAGTAAATATTACAGTTGCATACCTTTGCTTGCAGCTGCAAACATGCATTTCAATCACAGCGAGAAATATTTGCAGCCGTAACACTTGAATCGTCGCGCAGACCGCCTGCGGTAGTTCTCAGTCAGAACCGACGGCCGACCGACTCGCAGACATAACAGTTTCTTTTCTCACCCCATTAAATGTGGAGCCAGTTCTATCTTCGTGCTACTTTCAGTCGTTCGCGAGGCTGTTTTGACTGAATAGCTGTATATATGTATGTGCTGGGGAATTTTTGTTATGTTGTTCGGCTGCTTTTGTTTCGTTGGATTGTTTTGTTCGGCGTTTCGTTTCGCCGTTTTGTTTTTAGCATTTGGTGCTGTACTATGTGTTAGTCGTTTCGTTTTGAGTCGTTGCCCTCTGCAGTTGTGGAGATGTGAAAGAACAGTCTTTGGTGATATTTTTCGAAAAGAATGTGACGACCTCTCTCTCTCTCTCTCTCTCTCTCTCTGTCTCTCTCTGTCTCTGTCTGTCTCTGTCTGTCTGTCTGTCTGTCTGTCTGTCTGTCTGTCTCTCTCTCTCTCTCTCTCTCTCTCTCTCTCTCTCTCACACACAGACACACACACACACACACACACACACACACACACACACACACACACACACACACACACACACACCTCTCTCTCTCTCTCTCTCACACACACACACAACACACACACACACACACACACACACACACACACACACACACACACACAGCACACACACTCACCTCTCTCTCTCCTCTCTCTCTCTTCTCTCTCTCCTCTCTCTCTCTCTCTCTCTCTCACACACACACACACACACACACACACACACACACACACACACTCTCTCTCTCTCTCTCTCTCTCTCTCTCTACACACACACACACACACACACACACACACACACTCTCTCTCTCTCTCTCTCCTCTCTCTCTTTCTTCCCCCCCCCCCCCCCCCCCCCCCCCCCCTCTATCTATCTATCTAACTCTCTCCGCTCAGTGTACGCTCAACGCATACTATTCCCTGTCTTGCTAGTTTTAAGCCAGGTTTCTTCATTTCAGAACGTGTTTGTGTGCAGCGCTGACGACGGGGCATAAATCTCAGAGATTAACTGGCATCTGGGACACGCTGTTCTTTGGGGCTGGAGGAGGAGGAGGTGGAGGCTGTCGGCGATGCTTCATTACGGAGGCGGTGAAAGACTGAAAAAGGGTACGGGTGGAGGTGCAAAGGGGAAGAGTGGGGGGGGGAGGCGAAGTGAATTCTGCTTCATATTGAGTACCTGCGAACTGACCTTTGGCCGTACGAAGGGAAATTTTGATAGTGTTCCGGCTCCGCTGAAACCCTCATGAGGTTTTCACTCAATGGAGAGGGTTGGGTGTGCAACCGTTTTCCCACACCTGCGCATTCTGTGACATACGAGTGCAGTGTTACCCGCCACACCGACAGCTGCGTTCCGACTTCGGGGCGCTTTTCATGCCATGAAAATTTCTGTAGCTGATAGTACGGTAGTCCTCATGTGGAATTCTCAGCACAACAAACATTAGCTTTCCTCAGCCCCAACTTTCTGCCTAGAGACAATAGACGATCTTCGGAAATCCAGGGTACTGCACTCGGTGAGTGCCTACGGGCATGGGCCTGTATATATAGGTCCATGCCTGCGGGTGTAGCACGTCAGGGGTTTCCAGACGAGATCAAGAGGAGGGAGGTGGAGCTGGACCCTCAAGTTAGCCCAGAAGAGATCAAGAGGAGGGAGGTGGAGCTGGACCCTCAAGTTAGCCCAGAAGAGATCAAGAGGAGTGAGGTGGAGCTGGACCCTCAAGTTAGCCCAGAAGAGATCATGCTCAGGGAGGTGGGGCTGGGCTGCGAAAGTTGGACTTCTTTCGCTTCGGGTTGTTCCTCAACAGCAGTGCAACGGACATTGTCCTTGTGACTCTGCCCAGCACGGCAGTTGAAACAGCGATTGCGCAGTGCACGAGTCGCTGCACAATGGCGAGGGGACACCGCCTTAACACTCCCATTGTTCTGGCGGCGGTCCACGCTCTCTCCGGTCTTTTTCGGGCTGTATCCGGGGTCCAGCCTTCACTCTTTCGTCCTCTTCCCCCCATGTCCCCGTCCCTAATAAGCAACCTCGCTTCTGTGGACGTAAAGCAACATGGTCAAGGGTGTAACACGTGAGCCGGTTTGGCCTAGCGGTAAGGCGTTAGGCTGGTAAGCGGAGGGGCCTCGGTTCGAATCCGCTTCGGCTCTCCTTTCTCTTCAAAAGTTGTGGTCTGTTGACACTGTCTTGTGACTCCGTCCCTCACAATTTATGAAACATT
>JABMCL010001456.1:810000-825000 GCA_018857735.1 Alviniconcha marisindica | reverse complement strand
AAAGTATGGGGGGGGGGGGGGAAGAATGAACAAATAAATACATCAATAAGTAAAGAGAAAAAAAGTCACATTTCTGGTCCGTCAAAGTCCAAACACAGGCGCACACACACACACACACACACACATACACACACACACACACACACACACAAGAGAGAGAGAGAGAGAGAGAGAGAGAGAGAGAGAGAGAGAGAGAGAGAGAGAGAGAGAGAGAGAGAGAAGATGAAGAAGAAGCAAAATGACCTTTGCGAGAATCACATTTGCTCCCAAAGGAGCATTAGTTTCGCCGGCACAACCTGCACCTCGCGACTCCTGTGTGCAGTCAGAAATACAACTTACAACTGTCTCCCCTCGGCCACGGGTCTCGCGTGACGGGGGAATTTTATGATGACAAAGGAGACCCAGCGATCCCTGCGTCCATCGCCTGACAACAGGGGCGATGACGTCACCGACCGGTTCTTTTAAAGAGACTCTAGACAGTCGCTTCTCGTCACGGGGTCCCGGCGAGATCAAGAGCAGGGAGGTGGAGCTGGACTCTCAAGAGAACCCAGGAGAGATCAAGAGCAGGGAGGTGGAGCTGGACTCTCAACAGAGCCCAGGAGAGATCAAGAGCAGGGAGGCGGAGCTGGACTCTCTCAGAGTTCAGGAGCTGTGTGAAAGTCGAGATGGCCGTCCTGGGTTTTCCGTCCTAATGAGCCTTACGGTTTCTGTGGACGTAAAGCAACACTGAACCATGCCTAGGCATTGGTCACAGTTTGTCCCTAATATGTCAACCGACATCCGAGGACATGAAGCTCTGCTTCATCATCATCTGGACTCTCACGAGGACTCTCAACAATTCTGTCTGTGCCTGACTATGTGCCATAGTCTTCAGTTCTAGTGAAGATGTGGTTCAACAACTCGTGTTTGACAGGCTATCGTCCTTCAGTTATATCTAAGTTTGTCTCAGCAACTCTGTCTGTGCCTGACAATGGGTTATCGTCTTCAGTTCTACTTAAGGTGTGTCTCAATAACTCTTTCTGTGCCTGACTATGGGTTATCGTCTTCAGTTCTACTTAAGGTGTGTCTCAACAACTCTGTCTGTGCCTGACTATGGGTTATCGTCTTCAGTTCTACTTAAGGTGTGTCTCAACACCTCTATGTGCCTGACTATGTGCCATCGTCTTCAGTTCTATTTCGGTGTGGCTTATCGACTTCCGATCTTTCCAGGTGTGGCTCGGCCTCTGTGTTCCACCTTATGAGTGACCCGTCAACTTTGTCTAAAACAAGCTATTTTCTATAGCTCTTTATAGTTTTGGCTTATTCACTTTGTATTCAGCTCAGGGCTATTGTCTCTAGTTTTTGCAAGAGTATCAACCTCTCTCTCTCTCTCTCTCTCTCTCTCTCTCTCTCTCTCTCTCTCTCTCTCTCTCCCCTCTCTCTCTCTCTCTCTCTCTCTCTCTCTCTCTCTCTCTCTCTCTCTCTCTCTCTCTCTCTCTCTCTCTCTCTCTCTCTCTCTCTCTCTCTCTCTCGTGAGTAATTATTTCCCGAGGTTGCGACTCTGTCTTAATGCTCTCCGGTTTTCTGCATGCGTATAAATATAGCCTGTCCATTTTGTGTCTGGCGCCGGGCTCTCCTCTCCGGCCCTCTTGAAGGAAAGGACCGGCACAAAAACGTCTCAGTCTACCGTGGGCCCTGTTCCAAAAGTAAAGTCAGTCAAGAATAGGTGTACTCTAGTCCGTCCACTTTGTGCCCGCCTTCAGGTCGCTTCCCCACTTCTCCATTTCCTCCTCCTTCCTTCCTCCTCCTCCTCCTCCTCCCCCTTTTCCTTCTTTCTTCCTCCTCTTCCTCCTCCTCCTCACTCCTCCTTTTCTTCCTTTCTTCCACCTCCTCCTCCTCATCCATTTCCTCCTTTCTTCCTCTTCCTCCTCCTCCCCTTCTTCCTCCTCTTCCTCCTTTCTTCTTCTTCCTCCTCCTCCTTCTCCTCCTTTCTTCCTCTTCCTCCTCCTCCTTTTCCTCCTTTCTTCCTCTTCCTCCTCCTCCTTTTCCTCCTTTCTTCCCCCTCCTCCTCCTCCTCACTCCTCCTTTTCCTCCTTTCTTCCGCTTCCTCCTCCTTACTCCTCCTTTTCCTCCTTTCTTCCGCTTCCTCCTCACTCCTCCTTTTCCTACTTTCTTCCTCTCTCTTCCTACTCCTCCTCACTCCTCCTTTCTTCCACTTCCTCCTCCTCCTTTTATTCCTCCTCTTTTTCTTCCTCTTCCTCCTCTTCTTCTTCTTTCTCCCCCTCCTCCCCCCTCTGATTCTTCCTCTTCCCCTCTTGTTGTTCTTCTTCTTCCTCCTCCCCTCTTCCTCCTCGTCCTTTTCTTCTTCTTCTTCTTCTTCCTTCCCTCTTCTTCTTCTTCTCCTCCTCCTCCCATTTCTCCCCGCCCTCCCCCTCTTCCTTCTCTTCTTCTTCCTCTTGCTCTTCTTCCTTCCCCTCCTCTTCCTCCTCCTCCTAGTCCCCTCTGCCCCCCCCCCCCATTCCTGTGGGTTCCTTGTCAGAGGCAGCCTGGTGACATTAGTAGAGATGGAGTTCCAGGGCTGGGAGCGAGCCGAGCTTCTTCCCGAGGTCTTGTTTCTCCTCACGGTCGTCACGCCTGGCCTTCCCTGCCATAATTTATTGTCGTTGACGTCTTCAAACAGGTCCATGCTCAGGCTCCAGTCAAGATCCGTTTATCAAGCTGAATGAGCGCAGGTTCTGCAGATTACCGCGCTCGTTAGCTCTCGGTGCAGCTGGGGGATTTAATTAACAAAAAGAGCGGGTCAGCTGCGCCTCTGCCGAGGTGGCCTTGTGTGGTTTGCATGGTCATCTGTGCTGGCGCGAGCTGGAGAAATCTATCTCCTTCCGGGTTGGCCTTAGGCAAGAAGGGTTTCTTTCCTACAACCCCCCCCCCCCCCCCCCCCCCCCCCCCCCCCCCCCCCCCCCCCCCCCCCCCCCGCCCCCCCTCCGTCCGCCCCCGCCATACACAAAGTCGTCTCAGAATGAAATACTGTCACGAATGAAAACATGTTTGAAGCTCCTCTCATGTTTAAAACCACGCCAAAGCCAGATCAACAGGTTCATTCTTAACACAGACATAACACAGGAAAACCCACAACATTCCGAAATGACGAAGATCAACATAATTATGTATACACTTTCGTTTATTGACATTTTGGGCCAGTTGCACAACAAGCTATGATACGACTGAGGCTTAATATTGTCCCCAGATGTCGGGCTGGCATGTTAAGGCACAGCGTAACTGGCATGTTTTAGAGTTAGTTAATTGGTTTGTGCTTGGAGCCCAGTCAGCCTGAGAAGATCACACCAGGGCTAAAATCAAGCTTCATTTTTTATCTCGTAGTTATTCATTAGACAAACTGTCAAACATTTCACATACGAATCTTTCTTTTAAACAACTCTTTAAAAGCACTTCACACAAACAATTCCTTGACGCACTTCATATTTTGTGAACCATACCAATCTCTCGTCGCACTGATATAACCGTAATGGTTATAGGACGTAAAACACCAAGTTACTTACTTACCAGTCTCTCGCAAGAAGTTAACAAATATTTCGGAATCACGTTCGGAAAGAGTAAATACAAAGGTCTCTCTTCGAAATATTCCTTTCTGATCTCCAGCAGGTCAGAACACTCAGTCAAGATATGTTTAACTGTGATTACAGCATTACATGCAACACAAACAGGGACCTCTTCCTTTCTCAAAATAAAGGACTGTGTCAAATACGAGTGACCAATTTGTCATCTATTTAAAACAGTGTTGAGTTTCCTTGTATAGCCTGTTTATATTCCGTGGGCTTCCAACAAGGGAAGAGACATTATGGCCCGTGACATGATGGCAGGATATTTATTATTATTATTCATTAGACAAATTTGAAAAAGTTTCACATGAAAATTAAAACAACTTTAAAAGCATTTCAAACAGACATTTCCTCAACACACTTCATATTTTGTCAATCACACCAATCTCTCGCAAGAAGTTAAAAATTATTTCCGGATGCACGTTCCAAACGAATGAATACAAATTCGAAATATTTCTTTCTGACAGGATCTGGAACATCTGGTGCAAAATGTAAACATGCTTTGTTTTGTTGTTGTTGTGGTTGTTGTTTGTTTTGTTTGTGGTTTTGTTGTTGTTGTTGTTTTGTTTGTTGTTGTTGTGGTTTTCTATTTTTTTGTTTTTGTGCACGAAACGTCCACAACCACTAGAAGACAACAACACTAGAAACGGCTGAGGCAAAGTACAACCAAACCCAATAATAATAATGTAAAAAGGCAGCACGTCATTCATTGTGAAACAGGTTTAAGGAAGATTGTCGACTACTTTGGCACGCACACCACAGACAGAGACTCCGAGAGACAGGCAGACAGACGGACGGAGACAGAGCTCCGCGTGCTCTCTGCGCTTCGTTTTCACTAACGAGGCGCAATTCAGAAGACTTTGAAGTGGTAATGGACTTCCTCGGGGAGGCAATGGAACCCTTTTTTTGCAACACCCTAAAAGAAGAAGGGACGAAAGGAAAAAACCGCACTAAGAAAAAGAAGAAAAGACACCACCGAAACAGCAACAACGAAAAAGAAAGACTGCGTGCCTAATGAAAACGGAAAGTGGGTTTATCAGTACTGATGTGCTCGTTTAGAATAATCATGGACGATTCTCAGCTCCCGGCGATCCATCAAGCGCCCCGTCGAGACGACACCAGGCAACGTTCTCAAACCTTCCACACATAATGCAACCGTGTGCAATTTCCACCATGTTTGTCGCCAACGATAAGAAGTTCCCACTGGCTGCTGCCAGTCTGGATTACGCTACGCATGCTTCATGAAGTTTGCCGCTATTAACGGCTCCAGGGAGTGTGATGGGGGCTGGAGGGTGGGTGGCGAGGGTGGGTGGCTGTGGAAGGAGGAGACACTTTGAGCCATCGTACAGCTCGTCGGGCACAAAGAGGCCGGAACTGCCATGCGGATGCGTGTCAGATGCTTGGTGGTGAATGCCTTTTTAATGGACGAGGCGGTTCAAAGTCTTCGTGTGCCGGTTTGGCCTAGCGGTAAGGCGTTAGGCTGGTAAGCAGAGGGACCTCGGTTCGAATCCCTTGCTCTCCTTTCTCTTCAAAGTGTGGTCTGTGGACACTGTCTTGTGACTCTGTCCCTCACGATGAAACATTAAATGGCTCTACGCTGCCACCTTAGTGCAAGAGCCATTCGGGGTGATAGGTAGCAGAGGAAAATCCTTGTCCCCTCCTCCGGGAACGGCACCTGCTTACACGGCCAGTCAGGACTTTGGGCGTCGTTCTGGGCCCCCCCAAGCCCATGGCTCTGTGAACTGCCACGGAACGCCACGCAAATTTCGGCCCCCCCGGCTCTCAGATGCTTGGTGGTGAATGCCTTTTTAATGGACGAGGCGGTTCAAAGTCTTCGTGTGCCGGTTTGGCCTAGCGGTAAGGCGTTAGGCTGGTAAGCAGAGGGACCTCGGTTCGAATCCGCTTCGGCTCTCCTTTCTCTTCAAAAAGTGTGGTCTGTGGACACTGTCTTGTGACTCTGTCCCTCACAATTTATGAAACATTAAAATGGCTCTCATCGCTGCCCACCTTAGTGCAAGAGCCATTCTGGCGGTGATAGTGTAGCGAGAGGGATATAATCCCCCCCCCCTTGTCCCCGTCCCTAATAAGCCTTATGGTTATTGTGGACGTTAAGCACCGTGTTTACTTACACGGTCTTCAGAGTTCAGGAGCTCTTTGAAAGAGGAGGCGGTCGTTCTGGGCTCCCCGTCCCTGATAAGCCTCATGGCTTCTGTGAACGTAAAGCAACACAGGAACGGAAACAAAGTCTTGAGACGCAAAGAGTTTTCGAAGGAGTCTTCAGATGGACAGATCATTAGGGTCAGTTCTGTGTTCTTGGAGCTCTTTGTTACCGACGCTCCCGAAAGTCGTAACGTATCTTATATAGAAAGGGCAGTACGCACGTCAAAAGGTCCCACGTCCATTTCAGTATCGATGTGAGAACCCGGGCCGGCCCGTAGTATGAACAATACTGACAACTATCAACAAAATTAATTAGTTGATGCTTCGAGCCCAGCCATCCACACAGGGATATATCAGGGCTAAAACTATCGACAACAACAAAATCAGAACGACGACTGAAGCCGCTCCAACCGGAAGAAGACACACGGCACCGATAGGTCAGTCCATCACCACATGCGACTTCCGGTATCAGGGAGAGACTGGGGAGCTTCTCTTTGCATGAACTGGTGATGACGACTCTGCATGAACTGGTGATGACGACTTTGCATGAACCGGTGATGACGACTCTGCATGAACTTGTGATGACGACTTTGCATGAACTTGTGATGACGACTCTGCATGAACTGGTGTTGACGACTCTGCGTGTACTCTGTAAGCTCTGGTAACGACGACTCTGCACGAACTGGTGATGCAGAGTCGTCATCACCAGTTCATGCAGAGTCGTCATCACCAGTTCATGCAGAGTCATCACCAGTTCATGCAGAGTCATCATCACCAGTTCATGCAGAGTCGTCATCACCAGTTCATGCAGAGTCGTCATCACCAGTTCATGCAGAGTCATCATCACCAGTTCATGCAGAGTCGTCGTCACCAGTTCATGCAGTCGTCGTCACCAGAGCTTACAGACTGTAATGACGACTCTGCATGAACTGGTGATGGCGACTTTGCATGAACTAGTAGTGACGACTTTGTATGAACTGGTGATGACGAATCTGCATGAACTGATGACAACTCTGCATGAACTGGCGATAACGAATCTGCATGAACTGGTGATGACGATTCTGCATGAACTTGTGATGACGAATCTGCATGACCTGGCGATAACGAACCTGCATGAACTTGTGATGACGACTCGCTCGACTATGCAACCTACTCGGACGGACGCAGACAAGTCGGATTGACTATACAGCGCATAGAATGGTCTGTAAGCTCTATGGTTTGACTGGGCAGGTCAGAGATGCTACAGCAAAGAATGGTGTGGTGTCAGTTTGAACACAGAGCGCATATAGAGTATGTAAGCTCTATGGTTTGACTGGGCAGGTCAGAGATGCTATAGCAAAGAATGGTGTGGTGTCAGTTTGACCATAGAGCGCATGTAGACAGTCTGTAAGCTCTATGGTTTGACTGGGCAGGTCAGAGATGCTATAGCAAAGAATGGTGTGGTGTCAGTTTGACCATAGAGCGCATGTAGACAGTCTGTAAGCTCTATGGTTTGACTGGGCAGGTCAGAGATGCTATAGCAAAGAATGGTGTGGTGTCAGTTTGACCATAGAGCGCATGTAGACAGTCTGTAAGCTCTATGGTTTGACTGGGCAGGTCAGAGATGCTATAGCAAAGAATGGTGTGGTGTCAGTTTGACCATAGAGCGCATGTAGACAGTCTGTAAGCTCTATGGTTTGACTGGGCAGGTCAGAGATGCTATAGCAAAGAATGGTGTGGTGTCAGTTTGACCATAGAGCGCATGTAGACAGTCTGTAAGCTCTAGGGTTTTCCGGGGGAAAATGCTATAAAAGTGGTGTGGGGGTGTTTGCCATGGGAGATGCAGGGTAAATCTGTGTTGTGGTAGTGTCTGTGTGCAGGTCAGAGATGCTACGGTAAATAGTGGTGTGGTGTCTCTGTGCAGGTCAGAGATGCTACGGTAAATAGTGGTGTGGTGTCTCTGTACAGGTCGGAGATGCTACGGTAAATAGTGGTGTGGTGTCTGTGCAGGTCAGAGATGCTACGGTAAATAGTGCTGCGGTGGTGTCTCTGTGCAGGTCAGAGATGCTACGGTAAATAGTGCTGCGGTGGTGTCTCTGTGCAGGTCAGAGATGCTACGGTAAATAGTGGTGGTGTCTGTGCAGGTCAGAGATGCTACGGTAAATAGTGGTGGTGTCTGTGCAGGTCAGAGATGCTACGGTAAATAGTGGTGTGGTGTCTGTGCAGGTCAGAGATGCTACGGTAAATAGTGGTGGTGTCTGTGCAGGTCAGAGATGTTACGGTAAATAGTGGTGGTGTCTGTGCAGGTCCGGGATGCTACGGTAACTAGTGGTGTGGTGGTGTCTGTGTGCAGGTCAGAGATGCTACGGCAAACAGTGGTGTGGTGGTGCCTGTGTGCAGGTCCGGGATGCTACGGTAACTAGTGGTGTGGTGGTGTCTGTGTGCAGGTCAGAGATGCTACGACAAACAGTGTTGTGGTGGTGTCTGTGCAGGTCAGAGATGCTACGACAAACAGTGTTGTGGTGGTGTCTGTGCAGGTCAGAGATGCTACGGCAAACAGTGGTGTGGTGGTGTCTGTGTGCAGGTCTATCCAGAGGTAATTTGCCCGCTCGCTCTGCCGCACTCCCCGGTGCCTGCAATCGGCCGGTGGTGATGGCTAGGTCTTAATGGGAGCGACTGCGCGATAAGGCGCCTAACGGCGGGAGTCTGGAGCGAATGAGGAGACCCTGTAGATGATTTGCTAAATGTGCACTCAGGGTCCCCTCGAGAACGAGAGAGAAGCACACGGACCAAACAAAACAAAAACAAAAAATGCAGCTCCGCCAGAGTGGAGAAAAACAGGGGGAAAGCGGTGGTGGGGTAGGGTAGGGTGGGTGGGTCGGTGGGAGGAGGAGGGGGGAGAATCTCTCTCTGATAGTTTCGTGTGTGTCTACCTCACGGGGCTGACTTATCGGCAAGATTGATGAGCTCTCTCTCTCTCTCTCTCTCTCTCTCTCTCTCTCTCTCTCTCTCTCTCTCTCAGTAGGTAAGTAGAACATTCTCCTCTCTCTCTCTCTCTCTCTCTCTCTCTCTCTCTCTCTCTCTCTCTCTCTCTCTCTCTCTCTCAGTAGGTAATGTAGAACATCTCTCTCTCTCTCCTCTCTCTCTCTCTCTCTCTCTCTCTCTCTCTCCTCTCTCCTCTCCTCACACACACACACACACACACACACACACACAGTAGATCATGTAGGACCCCCCCACCCACCCCTCTGTCTCTTTCTCAATAAGTCATGTGAGACCTCCCCCCCTCCCCCCCCCCTCTCTCTCTCTCTCTTTCTCAATGGGTACGTCAGTTAGGACCCCCTCATCCTAACAGACGGCACACTGAACAGGAAGGTGACGAAGAAGCTGGGAGAGAAGGAGTTAATAAAATTGCACTTTTAGGCTATTGGCCACGAAGGGGGGGAAGTCAATTTAGCGTGAAGACTCCCTCCCGAGAAGCCACGCTTGTTGCGGCCGCGAACAACTGAACGGGCCGGTGCCGCCGCAGTCTGACTCGAAGAAGAAGAAGAAGAAGAAGAAGGGTAAAAACGAAACGACGGAAATGAAACCTCGCAAACGCGCAACAGCCATTCCCCCAGCAAGACATAGCACCTGCATCAAATTGCTTCCAAGACTTGCTCCATTGACCAACAGTTGCCCTGAAGACGGAGTGCAGCTGTCTGAGTGGTGTACGTGTGTCAATCCGGCGGCTCTTGGCTTCTGAGTGTTGTAGGGGGGAGGAGGTGGGGGGGTGGGGGGGGGGGTCCCAGAGAAAATAACGGCGGTATTCTCTAGCAAGGCTAAGAATTGTACACATTTGGGGCGGCGAGGGGGCGGAAAGGGGTAGTCTATTGCGGGGGTGGGGGGGGGGGGTAGGTGGAGGGGGGGAGTATTTTTTTTTTTTAAGCCCACCTAACGCTACACAGTCGCCATCAGAATAATAATAATAATAATGTTCTCTCGTATTTGCTGTTTCTCTAACGGGGAGCACATAGCCCATTACAAAGCAAAGAACTGCAAGGGGATCCAAACATATCAAACAATATGAACTCATTAATATTTAAAGCTGTCCAAGACTTTATTACCCAGTCCGGCCGTTTTGCCAAGGAATGACAAACTCAATTAAATAGTTACTGGCAGCGCATCTTCTCCTCTCTCTCTCTCTCTCTCTCTCTCTCTCTCTCTCTTGTTTTTGATTGATTTTGTTGTTGTTTTCATGTTGTTTAATATAAACATACATACCCGTTGTTGCAAAATGAATTAATTTAGTAAATTATGTTTGTGAGCATTTACTATAAGCCTAGCTTGTTTAATGCTCATACAATGATTTTGATTGTCCATATTTTCATGAACTGATGTAAATAAACTTTGTTTAAACCAAGAACCAAAACACAGTCAAAACAAACTTCCGCGAGCGCGCGCGCACGCATGCACACGCGCGCACACAGCACACACACACACACACACACACACACACACACACACACACACACACACACACACACACACACACACACACACACACACACACACACACACACACACACACACACACACACGCAATCAATAAGATAGCCTGAAAAGGTGAGATTTCAAAGATGATTTCAAAGATTTACCGTTTGATAATTTTGCAAGGCAGACTCTTCCAGACAGACTGTACTGCATAAGGAAAAAAGACCTCTAACTAATCGACTGCGTGCACATCCATGTGCCCATAAACCGCAACTTCTTCCATAAAGAGAAAGGCAAGCCGAAGCGGGGAGTCGAATTTACGTCGTCTGCTGACCAGCCCAACGCCTTGCCATGGACCTACAGTATATATTAGGTCCATGGCCTTCTCGCTGGACCAAACCCTTGGACGTGCATAATGTAAGTCCGTGGCCAAGCCGGCACACACTTGCCGGCTGCCGTCTGGCAGATGTTTTAATTTGGCGGCCGCCACACCGGCTCCAGCCAGCTGACATAAGAGCCATGACCGTGGCGGATGCAGGCGATTCATTTCGGACACTAATCAAACGATTACTGACTTGATTTCTGACGTACAGATCAGATGGGGGTTGAAGTGGTGTGTGTGTGTGTGTGTGTGTGTGTGTGTGTGTGTGTGTGTGTGTGTGTGTGTGTGTGTGTGTGTGTGTGTGTGTGTGTGTGTGTGTGTGTGTGTGTGTGATGTGTGCCGCGTGTGCGGGTTAGTGCGTGCGTGCGTGCGTGCGTGCGTGCGTTCGTGTGCGTGCGTGCGTGCGTGCGTGTGTGCGTGTGTGTGTGTGTGCGTGCGTGCATGCGTGCGCGCGCGCGAGCGCGTGTCTGTGTGTTAGTGTAATTGTGTGATTGTTTGTATCTAAGGGGATGGAGGTCTGCATGTTTGGAGGTGGCAGGGTTTTCAAGTGGGGGCAATAGTTATACGTGTGTGAGAGAATGTCTGCCTTGTATGGCAGAGAGAGTGAGAGAGACCGGCAAGCAGACAGACGGGCTAACAGACAAAGAGAGCGCTACCGCCTGTGTATACCTATGCTGGCCACACGAGACAGAAGGGAGACAATCGTATGTACATCCAGGCTGCCACACGAGACAAACAGGAAGAGAATCGTACACACACCCATACTGACCACACGATTCAAACAGGAATAGAATCGTACGCACGCCCATGCTGGCCACACTAGACAAACAGGGAGACACAGTCGTACACACACCCATGCTGGCCACACGAGACAAACAGGAATAGAATCGTACACACACCCATGCTGGCCACACGAGACAAACAGGAATAGAATCGTACGCACTCCCATGCTGGCCACACGAGACAAACAGGAATAGAATCGTACACACACCCATGCTGGCCACACGAGACAAACAGGAATAGAATCGTACACACACCCATGCTGGCCACACGAGACAAACAGGAATAGAATCGTACGCACTCCCATGCTGGCCACACGAGACAAACAGGAAGAGAATCGTACACACACCCATGCTGGCCACACGAGACAAACAGGAATAGAATTGTGCACACACCCACGCTGGCCACACGATACAAACAGGGAGACACAGTCGTACACACACCCATGTAGGCCACACAAGACAAACGAGGGAGAGAATCGTACGCACAGATCCGGCCCGACACGATTAGCCTTCAGCGGGACAAACCGAACACACCTCCTTGACCTGACCATGTTGCTTTACGTCCACAGAAGCGAGGTTGCTTATTAGGGACGGGGACAGGGGGTGGGGTGGGGGGAAGACCATAGTTCAGGAACTGTGTGAGAGTCGAGGTGGCCGTTCTGGGCTGTCCGTCCTAACGAGCCTTCTGGTTTTCGTGGATGTAAAGCTATACTGAACCATGCTTCGGCATTGGTCTCAGCTTGTCCCTGATATTTCAACCGACATCCGAGGAAATTAAGCAACACTACCTACCCCGGGGGAAGAGGACGAAAGAGTGAAGGCTCGACCGCGGATACCGCCCGAAAAAGACCGGAGAGACTGTGGCGGACCGCCGCCAGAACAATGGAAGTGTTAAGGCGGTGTCCCCTCGCCATTGCGCAGCGACTAGAGCACTGCGCAACTGCTGTTTCATACTGCCGTGCTGGGCAGAGTCACAAGGACAATGTCTGTTGCACTGCTGTTGAGGAACAACCCGAAGCGAAAGAAGTCCAACTTTCGCAGCCCAGCTCCACCTCCCTGCTCATGATCTCGCCTGGAGACACACCTCCGCCCATAGACCTATATATATATATAGTCCATGCCTCCGCCCGGCTCGGGCGACAATAAATCAACGCGAACCCTCCAAACCTGATCATTATTGTGAAGCTGAATTCCGGTGCGGCCACAAAAACAGCTCTCGCCGTGGGGTCCCCAATTGATGGGACAATTGAAGGGAAGTGGCAGCTGGATTAACGTCAGTGAGCACAGCTATCGATGACTGCGGTGTTGCCAGCCTGCTAAGTCTGTGTTTACGTCCCCCCCCCCCCCCCCCCCCCCCCCCCCCAATCCCAAGGCCCCTGCCCCTTCCGCCGCCATTCGAGTCAAGAATGGTTTGAATGACTGAAATATTATTATTACACTGAGAAGTTTTCTCAAAACGTACAAAAGGGGAACACACCACACACACCACACACCACCACACACACACACACACACTCTCTCTCTCTCTCTCTCTCTCTCTCTCTCTCTCTCTCTCTCTATATATATATTATATATATTATATATATATATATATATATATTAATATCACACACAAACACACACACACACCACACACACACACACACACACACCACACACTACAACACACACACACAGGGTGGTGTTATGGAGTATGGGGAGCTATTCTGACCAGCTGGGAAGGAAGAGGTGTTCCTATGCATGACAAGCACCGTCCCCACCACAGCGGGGGGCGGGGATAGCTCAGTGGTTAGAGCGCCAGACTCGTGATTGAAAGGTCGCGTGTTCGAATCCCTGCAGGAGCGGCGGGAGAATTTTCTTCTCCATGGTCAACTTTCTGTGCTGACTCTTATTTCGGTATCCGTCCCTCCCCCGTGTTACCGCAGTAGCACGTAAAAGATCCCGGTCATTCTGCCAAAAGTGCAGGTGACAGGTTACAGCTAAACACGCATACGCCTTACGTATGTGGCTTTGCATGAAGTGACGAGGTGCATGGTTGTATGATGTACACAGAACTTGCTTCGAGACGGCAGCAGTTTCACGTGGCACCAGCCATGCCAGCGCCGTAAGTACACCACTTTGATGGATATTCAAAAACGCGCTATAAAATGCCAGTCACTCATGTAGAATCACATGCGAGCGCAGTGAGTCTGCTCGAGAGCGGACAATAGCGCTATATAAAAGCAACCATCATCAGTTATGTCTCGTCATTTACATCAACACCGTCCCCACAACGACTTCTCGTCCCTCACATCAGCACCGCCCCCACCACAACGATTTCTCGTCATTCACATCAGCACCGCCCCCACCACCACCACAACGATTTCTCGTCGTTCACATCAACACCGGGGCGGTGTCGTCCTTCACATCAACATCGCACACACCACGACGATTTCTTGTTGTCCATATCGACATCGTCCCCACCACAACGAGTTCTTGTCACTCACACCACATCAGCACCGTCCCCACCACCGCCACAACGATTTCTCGTCATTCCCATTAGCACCGTCCCCGCCACAGCGGTTTCCCGTCGTTCACATCAATATCTTCACAACGACTTCTCGTCATTCCCATCAGCACCGTCCCCACGACAACGATTTCTTGTTGTTGACATCAACATCGCCCCCACCACAACGATTTCGCATCGTTGACGTCAACATCGCCCCCACCACAATGATTTCTACATCAACATCGCCCCCACCACAACGATTTCGCGTCGTTCACATCAACATCGCCCCCACCACAACGATTTCTTGCCATTCACATCAACATCACCCCCACCACAACGATGTCTCGTCATTCCCATCAGCACCGTCCCCACCACAATTTTTCGTCGTCCCCACCACAATGATTTCTCGTCACTGACATCAGTACACACACGTTAAATCACTGTGGTGGGAACCAGTGCCGGTGGCAGGTTACAGCTATAAACACATGCACCCTACCTACGTGAGTATGTGGCTTTGAGTGAAGTGACACAGTAAACTGGTACATGGTTGTATGGTGTACACAGAACGTGCGCCGAGACGGCAGCAGTTTCACGTGCCACCAGCACACCACTGTGGTGAATATTAAATAACGCGCCATAAAAAGGATACAGTCACTCATTTAGAATCACATGCGACATGAGCGCTGTGAGTCTGCTCGAGAGCACAGAATAGCTCTATATAAAAGCGATCAAATAATACTAAATAATGATTTCTCGTCGTTCACGTAAACACCGTTGCCAACCGCTTTGCTGTTTTCGGTCAACTGCGCATTTCGTAGCGTGAGCTACACTCACTACAGACTGCAGGGCAGCGCCCCAAACCAACGTTTTTCTATAAACAAAAGCCAAGATGATGAACCGTAGCAGCTGGGATTTGGAACTCACGACAGTGAGTTCATCAGCTGAAATAAGACGAGCGCCAAAACACTCAGCCTACGTACTCCATCACTTCACAATCAGGACTTGCAAATGCTCACTTTTTTCCTGGACGGTTCTGCCGTCTGTCATCTGGCGAGCCATTATTATGCATCAAGGGGGCGCCAACATGCACGCCTGAATACAAAGGGGGGCCAGTATCGTGTCACGAGATCTCTAGCT
>JABMCL010001456.1:777500-805000 GCA_018857735.1 Alviniconcha marisindica | reverse complement strand
GGAAAGCCGAGCCGCTGCTGTTGCCGCCGTGGAAATGAAAGAGACAGCACGTCACCTGAGCACCAAGACGCCCTACAGGTATCAAATGAAGCTGATCAAGGTGAGTGCCGGACTCGCGCCAGACAGTCAGGCACCGACCTCCATCGATCCGCTGGCTTTCCTGGCTCCGCGCTGCCGTAAGCGCCCCACCGGTTATTAACACGTTCACGTCTGACAAAAGTCGGACACAATTGCTGCCGTTCTTTTGTCTTGGCATTCCTCAAATGCGCTATGTAAGTTGAAAGATGCACTCACGCACGCACGCACGCACGCACGCACGCACGCACGCACACACACACACACACACACAATCCTATACGCACGCGGACACACACACACATCCTATACGCGCGCGCACGCACGCGGACACACACACACACACACACACACACACACACACACACACACACACACACCACACACACACACACACACACACACACACTTAGGCACTTGTACACAAACACACACACACTTAAGCACTTGTACACACACACACACACACACACACACACACACACACACACACACACACACACACACACACACACACTCAGAATGCAAATGATACACGGACAAAGCATTTTGACTACATCGTCTGTTGGATTGATTGGCCTCTGAATGCAATGGCAGACACGCTTAATGCAAAGTTTCGTACGAGAGGGATGGCGCCGCTTAAAATTCCAGTCATCGTTAAGTTAAAGTGTGATGTCAACCGACGTGAGACATAACCCGCTGAATTATACAACTATACTGTCTCTGTGTAGAGAAATTAACTGGCATGTACTCGTTCATCTAGGTGACACAAAGTGTGATACTGACCATAAGCAAAGCTGACATGATACACCCCCTGATATCAACCGATTTGAGGCATAAACAACGTTATTAACCTGTATGTGTGCGTGATATAAAAACTGACCAGTAAGTGACACAAACCGTTATATCAACCGGTGTAAGACAAACCACAGTAGTAACTGGTTTGTTATTATAAAAGACATAAGCTGTTATATTTGGCCAGTATGACATAAACTGTGATATCAACCTATGTGAGACAAACACCAACATATTAACCGCGGTATGTATAGCTGTGATGTTCAACATTATGTGACATAAACCGTGAAATCAACTGCGTTGTGATTATAATTATGTATGCGTGGTTCAAACGGAGGACTTCAAAATCGACAAAAGAAACCAGAACGGCATTACCTGCGTTAGAAACAGCGGTAAAAATTGCATGTAATATAGCCACAATGTTAGCCCGCTGTTATTATTATTATTATTATTATCGATCATTCTAGGCTATACAGCGCCATTCTCCGCTCTCTGTTTTAATGCATGCTGGGTCATTTCAATGCTCCCATAATCCACCGAACTCTGTCACGGCCTACAGGAGATTAAGTGTGTGTATAATTTATGATCTTTTGCATGTGCATACAGCAGAAGGACCTCGGTCGCCTCTCCTTTTTCATTTAGACTTCCATAAATAAATCATCTGCGGCTCGGCTGTTCAACAATGGACCAACAAGTGCGTCAGTTTCGAAACGCTGCCGGAAACATAAATTATTACGAAAACATATGTCACCATCACGCGCAACCCTCTGCACACACACACACACACACACACACACACACACACACACACACACACACACACACACACACTACCTTTTTTTTCTTTTTTCTTTTTCTTTTTTCTTCTTTCTTCGTCTTCTTTCTTTTCTTCTGAGCAGTCATGCAGCTCTACAAAGCTCCTTTAACCACAGAAATACTTCAAGCTTGCAACATCATAAAGAGGAAAAACGGCTCGATTTCGGCCAAAAACTCTATTTTTGATAACACTCATAAATGTCAAGCTTTCGTCGTAAACCCCGCTCCACGCTGACGTCACGCCCCTCGCTGACGTGATGGAGAGGGGTCGCTTAGGACAAAGCAAAAGAGCTACTAGACTCGCATACTAACAGGGTCATGCTTGATTGTCAAAAAGAAACTGCTTCAAGCAAACCATGGCACTGTAAAGTGGCAGCTTTCGTGGGAGAAGCTCAGGAGAGCACCAGTTTCAGTTTTTGCATCCAGGCGCATTTGCTCATAATTAGTGCGTCTTTTTCTTCTTTTCTTTCCAGAAGCACACCTTTTGAAGTGGGCTGTTGCGTACCAAAGAGAAAGCGAGAGAGACGGAGGACACAGACACTCACAAAAATTACCCCCCTCCCCCCATCTCCCCCCCCCGCCCCCACCCCCACCCCCCAACACACAGACACAGACACACACACTCTCTCACACACACACACACACACTCACAAAATACCCCAACACAGACACAGACACTCTCTCTCTCTCTCTCTCTCTCTCTCTCTCTCTCTCTCTCTCTCTCTCTCTCTCACACACACACACACACACACACACACACACACACACACACACACACACGTACGAGGACATGACGGAAAAGTTGTGCAACAACCGACTCGTCATTGTGGGGATCGTTCTGATACGTGCGTTACCTATGCACAGCGCGTTAAGAGGAGGAAATGAAAGCCCACCCTAACGTTCGCACGCGCCTTTCGTGTCAGCCCGACACCTGAGGATCTTAAGCCCCATTCGCACCGCACGCGTGTGCACCCACACCGACACGTATTTGTTCCAATTTCACCGAGTATCATATTCACGCGAGCCGGTTTGGCCTAGCGGTAAGGCGTTGGGCTGGTAAGCGGAAGGACCTCGGTTCGATACCGCTTCGGCTCTCCTTTCTCTTCAAAAAGGTTGTGGTTTGTGGACACTGTCTTGTGACTTTGTCCGTCACTTCCTACTGAAACATTAAAATGGCTCTCATCGCTGCCCATCTTAATGCAGAAGTCATTCTGGTGGTGACAGTGTAGCGATAGGTATATAATCTCCCTCTCCCCCCCCCCCCCCCCCCCCCCCCCCCTTCTCCCCGTCCCTAATAAGCCGTACGGTTTCTGTGGACGTTAAGCACCATGTTTACTTACTTACTTACGTATCATATTCATAATCCTTTTTCTCTCTCATACAGCTGCCACCTCGCTGCTGAGATGACCGTGACAAAGTGTCTGACCATTGTCCTGTCAGGCGGCAAGGGCGGATCACTCGTTGTGGAGCGCAAATGTGTTTCACTCTTTGGGAAGTAAACGCGTGTATCACGCGTGCGGTGTCAAGGGTGGACCACTCTTTGGGAAGTAAACGAAAGCAGTGTCAAGGATGTATCACTCTTTGGGAAGTAAACACATGCTGTGTCAAGGGTGTATCATTCTTTGGAATAATAAACACATGCGGTGTCAAGGGTGTATCACTCTTCGTGAAGTAAACGCATTCGGTGTCAAGGGTGTATCATTCTTTGGAAAGTAAACACATGTGGTGTCAAGGGTGTATCATTCTTTGGGAAGTAAACAAATGTGGTGTCAAGGATGTATCACTCTTTGGGAAGTAAACAAATGTGGTGTCAAGGGTGTATCACTCTTTGGGAAGTAAACACATGCGGTGTCAAGGGTGTATCACTCTTTGGAAAGTAAACAAAAGAAGGTGTCGAGGACGTATCACTCTTTGGGAAGTAAACAAATGTGATGTCGCGGGTGCATCACTCTTTGGGAAGTAAATACATGCGGTGTCAAGGGTGTATCACTCTTTGGGAAGTAAACAAATGTGGCGTCGAGGGTGTATCACTCTTTGGGAAGTAAACAAATGAGGTGTCAAGGGTGTATCACTCTTTGGGAAGTAAACACATGCGTTGTCAAGGGTCTATCACTCTTTGGGAAGTAAACAAATGTGGTGTCAAGGGTGTATCACTCTTTGGGAAGTAAACACATGCGGTGTCAAGGGTGTATCACTCTTTGGGAAGTAAAAGCGTGCGGTGTCAAGGGTGGACCACTCTTTGGGAAGTAAACGAAAGCAATGTCAAGGATGTATCACTCTTTGGGAAGCATACACACTCGGTGTCAAGGATGCATCACTCTGGGAAGTAAACTAGCCCTGACACACGAGCTGACGTGCAAGAGGGCGATCACTCAGACGAGCACCTCCAACCTCCCTCCCCTGACACCACACGCGTGCGGAGTCGGTGGACGTGGACACAGACGGACCGCTCGTCTCCTTCAATGTCGCTTTACGTCCACAGAGACCAAGTAGGGACTGTTAGGGACGGGGAGCCCAGGACGCCCACCACGACTCTCACAGCTCCTGAGCTCTGAGCTCGAGTTCAATGCTGCTTGACGTCCGCAGAGACCGTACGGACTATTAGCAGGGACGGGGAGCCCAGCAGAACGGTCACCTCGACTTCCACAGAGCTCTGAAGAACATAAGTGCAGCTATAATATATTATACAAGTAATCAGTCCTCCTCCTCCTCCTCCTTTTTAATCACTGTTGAAGTAAAAAGCTCAATGTTGCTGTGCACCCACAGAGACCATACGGACTATTAGGGACGGGGAGCCTAGCAGGATGGCCACTTCGACTTCCACAGAGCTCTGAAGGACAGAAGTGCAGCTATAATATATTATACAAGTAATCAGTCCTCCTCCTCCTTTTAATCACTACTGAAGTACAAAGCTCAATGTTGCTGTGCACCCACAGAGACCATACGGACTATTAGGGACGGGGAGCCTAGCAGGACGGCCACCTCGACTTCCACACGGCTCCCGAGCTCTGAAAGACCGCTCACGGGGTGCAGGTGTCACTTACAAAGGACGTGGGCTGCTGGTCTTGTTCTGCCGTCACAATCAACCAGCAGGCAGCTAAACACAACACGCAACGGCTAGAGATGGGGATGCGGGGACAACGAGGTTGGGGTTAAAATGAAGAAATGTTTGGGAGTGAAAGGCAGAGCTCAGGAGCTGTGTGGAAGTCGAGGTGGACGTCCTGGGCTCCCGTCCCTGATAAGCCCTATGGTTTCTGTGGACGTAAAGCAACACTCAACTCAACGGAGTGAAAGGCTCGTCCCTAATAAGCTGTATGTGGCTTTTGTGGGCGTTAAATTATCAATCAACATGAAGGAAGAAGTAAGTGTCTTGCTCCCTTCGGACTGAAGCCAGCCATGACACACGCGGTGTCGGAGAACAGGGGCGGATTACTCTCTCACTGGGGGACTGTCAGTGGCGAGACTGTTGTCGTGCTGGCGCTGGACGCTGGCACTTCACTCCATCACGTGCACGCCAGCCGGATGTGGTGTAGACCACGTTTTTGCCTTGTTGTTTGTGTTCAGAGACGGGGCGTCGGTCGGGGTGAGTGTGTCTGTTAGTGTGTGTGGGTGGGAGCGGCAAAATGCTGGTGATGTGGGGCTTGATGTCCTTAGGTGTCGGGCTGACATAATAGGGACAAAGGCAAAATGCACTACCGAATGAGTGTATTAGAGAGGCAACACTGTGTCCATTGCAAACTCATTGCCCCATCCCCCTCTCTCTCTCTCTCTCTCTCTCTCTCTCTCTCTCTCTCTCTCTCTCTCTCTCTCTCTCTCTCTCTCACACACACACACACGCACGCACGCACGCACGCACGCACGCACGCACGCACGCGCGCGCGCGCGCACACACACACACACACACTGTGGCACACAGTCACATTGTGACACACACTCACACTGATACACACACTCACACTGATACACACACACACACACACACACACACACACACACACACACACACACACACACACACACACACACACACAACGCACACATCTCTCTCTCTCTCTCTCTCTCTCTCTCTCTCTCTCTCTCTCTCTCTCTCTCTCTCACACACACACACACACACACACACACACACACACACACACACACACACACTCCCTCCTCCAACCCCGCCCTATACTGAACGCGCTGATCTCCACAACATGACTAACCTCAATTGCAAACAAACTCTCACGACATCTGAGAACATTAAGCGCCACATCATCACAAACGCACATACCCAACACTTCGACGACAAGTGCAAAGGCAGGACGCAGCGAATTTACGGCCCAGCAAAGAAACCCAGCCCACAAAGGGACCTCGATGCAATAAAAAAGCTACAGCACAGCAGCAGCAGCAGCAGCAGCAACAACAACAAAGTGAGTTTTTGCTGCTTAACGTCCACGGAGGCGAGAAGGCCTATTAGGGACGGGGACGAGTGGGAAAAAGGGGGACAGAAGAGTGAAACCTCGAAACAGGCGCCAACCCGGAAGACCAAGGCTGCCGTGGACAGCCGCCAGAACAACAGGATGTTAAAGCAGTATCCGTCCCACATTGCGCAGCGACCACCGCACCACGCAATTGCTGTCCCAACTGCCATGCAGAACACAGTCACAAAGACAATGTCCGTAGCTCCGCCGTTGGGAAACAACTTAAGCAAAAGAAGTCCAACTCTCTCTCTCTCTCTATAGCCCAGCACCACCTCCCTGTTCTTGGTCTCTTCTGGGCTAACTTCTTCGTGAGAGTCCAGCTCACCTCCCTCCTCTTGATCTCGCCTGGACTCTCTGTAATAACAATAAACACGACTTATCAAAGGACACACATCTTGGCCGGAAAAGACCCATGGCCTCGTAAAGAATCCTCTACGCGACAGAGAAACTCGACCCATCGAAGGACCCTCGATCCCACAACGGATCACGTGACTGACACAGCAAAGACTAAACTCTCAACCAAGAAAAGGACCCAAGACCCCGACAAACCAGCGACCCAAGACCCGACAAGCAAAGGCCCCAAGACCCCGACTAGCACACGACCTAAGGCCCGACAAACAAAGGACCCAAGACCCCGACAAGCAAACGACCCAAGACCCCGACTAGTAAACGACCCAAGACCCCAACTAACAAAGAACCGAAGACCAAGCAGGACTCATGACACAATAAAGATCGATCCTCAAACGCAGTAAAGAACCGTCGAACAAAGAAAGGACCCTTGACTCAGTAAATTATCTTCAACGCAGCAAAGGACACTAGGGCTACCATAGAACCAAAGAGACAGCAAAGAACCCCACGACACCAACAAAAGACCCTCGACATAGCAAAACCAAAACAACAACAACAGAACAACTCAAGAAGAAGGGGCAAAAAAGGCAAGGCAAAGCGAAACGAAAGAGACAATCGAGAAAAAAAGGGAGAAAAAAAAGGTGATTTATATTGTAAGGTGCTTGTTCGATCTGGCCTTTAACGCAACGACACTGTATTGGGGAAGATTTTTATTTTATTTTTTTCCTTTCTTTTTTTTTTAGAAAGGGGACGCGCTGACCCAACAAACACTTCCATCTTTACATGCAGAAACATCCAACCCCTAAAAAACAAACAAAAAAGCAGTGGGTTCCTGGAAATTGAGATTCGTTAGAATGCATTCGGACACGTTTTTACAGTGTGCAGATCACTGGGGGATCACCGGGGTTGGGGGTGATGGTGGGGGGGGGGGGGGGGTTCAAACGAAACACGTTATCTGTTAGACTGTTCAAGCCCAGATTAACTGGTTACGTGCATGTTTATTACTGTCGGTAAAGACTGCATGGAGGGCTATCCTTGGGAGGAATGCTTCGCACGCGCGGCGTGCATGTGTGTGTGTGTGGAAGTGTGTGTGTGTGTGGAAGTGTGTGTATGTGTGGAAGGGTGTGGTGTGTGCGTCGTGTGTGCGTGTGTGCGTCGTTGTGTGTGTGTGCGTCGTTGTGTGTGTGTGTGTGTGTGTGTGTGTGTGTGTGTGTGTGTGTGTGTGTGTGTGGGGTGTGTGTGTGTGTGTGTGTGTATGTTGTGTGCGTGCGTGTGGTGTGTGTGTGGGGTTGTGTGTGTGTGTGTGTGCACGCGCGCGCGCTTATGTTTGTGTGTGTGTGTGTGTGTGTGTGTGTGTGTGTGTGTGTGTGTGTGTGTGTGTGTGTGGCGCGTGCGTGCGCATGTGCGCGCGGGAGCGCGCGCGTATGAGGATATGTGAGGGAGGTCACGTTGGGCACAGCATTTCACACTGGAGCAAGATTGGAGTCATTTTAAGGTCCTAGGTCAGGGCGGGCCATGAGATCGAAAGCGAGGTTGGAATGTGTATGTATGCGGTCTAATTACATGCATGTATCTGTGTGTGTGTGTTCGTGCCTGCGAGAGAGAGAGAGAGAGAGAGTGTGTGTGTGTAATTTAAGTGTGTTGTGTGTGTGTGTGTGTGTGTGTGTGTGTGTGTGTGTGTGTGTGTGTGTGTGTGTGTCAGTGCGTGCGTGCGTTCGTGCGTGCATGCGCGCACGCTTGTCAATGCAGTTGTTGTAGCTCACATCAAGTGTTCCGGGTGTTAAGGCGGCTGCAAAGAAAACCAGTCTGCAAATTATGCTCGTCATGCTGTGAAGCAATTCCCTGGCCAAATCCCCGTAACCCCTGAAAAATGAGTGGAGTCATCTCCCCTAAAGTATACAGAGCTGTGACGGTCTTGGTGGAGCTTACACTGCTGCCCATCTTAATGCAGAACTATATATATCTATCTATATCTATTATATATATATATATATCATTTTGGTGGTGACAGTACACCGCTGCCCATCTTAATGCAGAAATCATGCTGGTGGTGACAGCTGCTGCTGTTGTGTTGCTTAATGTCCTCGGATGTCGGTTAACATATTAGGGACAAGCTGAGACCAATGCCGAAGCATGGTTCAATATAGCTTTACGTCCACGGAAACCAGAAGGCTCGTTAGGACGGACAGCCCAGGACGGCCACCTCGACTCTCACACAGCTCCTGAACTGACAGCGTAGCGATAAGTATATATATGTATATATAGAGTCTCCTTCTCTCACTTCCTGGGGTGATGGTACACACCAGCGCTTACCTCTTCGTTAACCAAGTTTGACCAAACGAAGGGTAGATATGTCAGTCGACCTTTGTACTACTTGTCCGGCATATACCTATAGTGGGATAAAACAACCGATAACCATCATTACCATCACCATTATTACCAGCATAGTCCTAATCTCTCTCTCTCTCTCTCTCTCTCTCTCTCTCTCTCCCCCCCCACACCACCATCCCCAAGCCTCCACTCCATTCTTCTCTCTCAAAACGACAAAGATACAGTGATCAGTGTAGGTTGTAGCCTGCTGTTTCAGTCTATTCATATGCATTTTTTTTAACCCGAGACTATTCTTCTTCTCCTCTTCCTCCCCCTCTTCTTATTTTCTCGTTTTTTTTGTTTGTTTGTTTTGTCAGTTTAGTTTTTTGTTCGTTTTTTTCTTCTTCTTCTTCTTTTTGTTGTTGTTGTTGTTTTTGAGGGGGGGGGGGGGGGGTGGATTATTTTTGTTTGTTTTTTGTTTTTGTTTTTGTTCTTGTTGTTTTTCTGAACATGAAAATTGCAAAATCTTTTCTTGTTCTTCTTGTTCTGCAAAGACATAAACAGTTGCTAGTCTCTTCAAATGGGTTTTGTTTACCAAGTGCAGCTGAAAACTTTACAACAACAACAACAACACACACACACACACACACACACACACACACACACACACACACACACACACACACGCACGCACACACAGTGAGAGAAACCCCCGCCTGCCTCACACTTTGAAGAAGAAGCGCTTGAGTGTAAGTAACGTGATCGTGCTAATAGTCATACCCGTGTAACTAGACTGCCGACTGCCGACTGCCTACCGCAGACCGTGAAACATGCCGACTGTATTTTATGCCTGCCAGTTGATTCCGCCGCCGCTGACATCACGGCTAGAAGTGCTCTCCCGGCCCGGTGTTTATTTGCATGCAAGGTTTGCGTATTCATATGCATGAAACCCGTGTGTCGACACGGCCACCGGCAGATTAAAGTCGAGGGGCGTGTCTAGCGAGCTGTCAGTCGCGAGAGATTGACAGCCGCGCGGAGACCTTGCCTCAGTGAGTGGCTTTTGAGACAGAGAGGGGGGTGGGGGTGGGGGGGTATTAGCGAGAGGGAACTAGAGAGAGAGAGGGAGGGAGGGAGAGAGATATGATATACTGACTTATGGCTTATGGCTGTCACTTTTTATCCACCCCATCAACAATTTAACAAACGAACAACAGCGGAAGCAGATATGCCGCGAACTAAAAGACACACACGTAGCGTGCGCGTGCGCGCGCGCGCACACACACACACACACACACACACACACACACACACACACACACACACACACATGCACGCACGCACTCATATACACGCACGCACGCACGCACGCACGCACGCACACACACACGTACGCACGCACGTGCGCGCGCAGACACACACACACACACACACACACACACACACACACACACACACACACACACACACACACACACACATGCCAGCAGCACGAAACCACACAAGTGAACGTCAGAAGTGGTAAAACTTGACATGAAGCGAAATAGGCCTACATACCCTTTTCAAATCATTATTGGCATAGTGATTGCCGTTTAGCAGACAGACAAAAGCGGAAATCACGTATTTAGTTACATACTGTAACTTGCAAACTGGGGTCGTCGGGGGCGGGGGGGGGGGCTGAGAGAACTATGCATACAACACTACTCCCAAAAGGAGAGAGAGAGAGACAAAGACAGAGAGCCCACACTACTCCTAAAAGGAGAGAGAACCCACACTACTTCCAAGACAGAGAGAACCCACACAACTCCAAAAGGGAGAGAGAGAACCCACACTGCTCCTAAAAGGAGAGACTGAGAACCCACACTGCTCCCAAACCCACACTACCCCCCAAAAGGGAGAGAGAGAACCCACACTACTCCTAAAAGGAGAGACTGACAGAACCCACACTGCTCCCAAACCCACACTACCCCCCAGAAGGAGAGAGAGAACCCACTCTATTCTCAGAAGAAAAAAGAGGAAAAAAAGAGACAGAAGCCACTCTACCCCCAAAAGAAGAGAGAGAGAGGAGAGAGAGAGAGACCACTCTATTCTCAGAAGAAAAAAGATTAAAAAGAGACAGAAGCCACACTACCCCCAAAAGAAAAGAGAGAGAGAGAGGAAAAAAAAAAAAAGAGCCCACCTGACCAAAAAAAGAAAAAAGAAAAGAGACGACCACACTACCCCCAAAAGAAGAAGGAGAGAGAGAGAGAGAGAGAGAGAGAGAGGGAGAGAGAGAGAGAGAGAGAGACCATTCTTTCTCAGAAGAAAAGAAGAGACAGAAACACTACCCCAAAAGAGGGAGGAGAGAGAGGAGAGAGAGAGGGAAGAGAAGGTGAGAGAGTCTCTTTCAAAGGGAAAAGGCGAAGCACCACTACCCCCAAAGAAGAGAGAGAGAGAGAGAGAGAAGAGAGAGAGAGAGAGAGAGAGAGAGAGAGAGAGAGCCACTCTGACTTCCAAGAAGAGAACAACAGAACTACTACAAACCCCAAGAAGAGAGAGAGAGAGAGAGATGGCGATGGAACAATAGAGAGGAGAGAGAGAACGCTCCAAACAAGAGCTCGATGGGAAGAGCAGGAGAGAGAGGAGAGAGAGAGAGAGAGAGAGAGAGAGAGAGAGAGAGAGAGAGAGAGAGAGAGAGAGAGAGAGATCCCGAATGACTATAAGGCAGAGGAAAACCCCAAAGGGAGGAAAACCACGACTCCTAAAGTAGACGAGAGAGAACCCACTACTCAAACGGACAGAGAGAACCCACACTACTCCCAAAAGGACAGAAAACCCACACGACTCCTATAAGTTGAGAGTGAGAACCCACATTACTCCCAAACGGACAGAGAGAACCCACACTACTCCCAAAAGCAGAGAGAGAAAACCCACACGACTCCTAAAAGGTGAGAGAGTGAGAGAACCCACACTACTCCCAAAAGAGAGAACCCACACTTCTGCCAAAAGGAGAGAGAGAGGGGGAGAGAGAGGGGGGGAGGGAGGGAGACAGACAGACAGACAGACAGACAGAGGGAGAGAGGGGGTTGGGGGTGGAGAGCCCACACCACTCCCAAATGAAGAGAGAGAGAGAGAGAGAGAGAGAGAGAGAGAGAGAGAGAGAGAGAGAGAGAACCCACACTACTTGGAGCGAATGAGACAGACAGGGACAGAGAAAGACAGAGACAGAGACAGAGACGGAGAACCCGCACCACTCCCAAAAGGAGAGACAGACAGACAGACAGACACGAGAAAGTGAGAAAGACACACAAACTGAGAGGGGGCAGGCAGACCGTGACAGAGACAGAGACAGAAACTGAGAGTCTAACCGGCACACACATGATACACGAAAATATTATTTACCTCCTGCATATGCACGAGTCTGCATGCGGTGATTACCTCCACTCAGACCCATAAACCATACTTAATATGCACCCGCTTGTCTCGGCGCCGATCCCATTGGCTTTTTGGCCCCCGATGTTCGCCGAGCAACGAGGGAAAGGGTGTACATGTCAGAAGGCAAAAGTTTTCGTCATGTCGATCATAGACTTTCTGTCTACATCCTTTCTGAAGAGGAGCTATCAATGTCTCGTCCAATGCATTCTCGGAAAGAAAGAGAAAATGCTGAAGCTTAAAAGTCAGAGAGAAAAAGAACCTGTCATATTTAATTGCGTGGGACATCGGAGAGGCGCCGTCGGGGGAGAGAACGGCGTCAGTCCCGGTAGGCGCTCTCTCTCTCTCTCTCTCTCTCTCTCTCCTCCCCCCCCCCCCCCACCCGTCTCTTTCTCTGCCCCCCCCCCTTTCTCTGCCCCCCTTTTTTTCCCCTCACCTGCCCCCCACCCACCACCACCACCACCTTCTGTGTGTCCCCCCTTTTTCTGCCCCCCCCCCTCTCTTTTGCCCCCCCTCCCCCTCTAATCACCCCCTTCTCCTTCCCCTGCCCTCCCTCTCTCTTTTTTCCCCCCCTCTTTCTGACAATATAATTATTCCACCCACACGGAGCCTCATAATCACCAGTTTCTTTTCTCTCTCTCTCTCTCTCTTCCCTTCCCCCCCTCTTCCCGCCCCCTTCCCCCCCTTTCCCCCTTTCCCCCCCCTCTCTCTGTGCACAAATTTTAAAATCCCGGGCCCAAGGAGCTTAAATCATTTTTTCCCCCTTTCTTCCCCCCGCCCGAATTCCCCCCTTCCCCCCCTTCCCCTCCCTTTTCTCTCTCTTTTCAGCTTTTTGCATAAATAATTTATCCACCCTCCCCCCTTCTTCCCTTCTCCCCCTCTCTCTTCCCCCCTCTCTCTCCCCCCTTCCCCCCTCTCTCTCTCTCTCTGTGCACTAATAAAATTATATAACGGCCATCACGACGGAGCTTCATAATCACCAGTTTTTTTTTTCTCTCCCTCTTTTCCCCCCCCGGGCCCCCTCCGTCACCCCTCTCTCTCCACCCTTCCCCCCTCCCCCTCCCTCTCCCCCCACCCCCTCTGATAAAAATTAATCCACGGTCATCACGACGGAGCCTCATAATCACCAGTTTCTTTTCCCTTCTCTCTCTCTTTTTCCCCCCCCTCCCCCTTTCCCCCCCCCCCGACTCTAGAAGGGTGCACTGCCCTCCATCTCGAGCAGGTCAGAAATGTTTGTGTCTAATTTGGAAGCCCTGGATTCTTGTAGGAACAGTTGGAGACGCGAATGCCGCTGTGATTGCGTGGAGGTTGTTTTTTTACCCGCCTACCCTGCCACCGTTGCAGCTTCTCAATCCAGCCGCTCACAAGCAACATTGAGAAAGAACGAATTAAAGCCACGCACCTTGGTACGAAGAGATCGCAAAAAGAGCAGAGGAGAAACAGTAAACAGGGAATGATCGAGCAGCACGTGTTTCATTGGGACTGTTTAACCACTCCAAGGCCTTATGTGTAATATTAGCGAGATATCCACGGCACCAGGCAAACGTAACAACGTTGACACTCGCTGATCTCCTGGAAAACAACCCGCAGAGGGGTTGGGTTTGAGAAACGTGCACGTGAAGCCCCGGTAAAAGGAAACTGGGGGGTATCACTTTTGACACTTGTTTGAGCCTATACCACAACCACGGAGATCACACACACACACACTCACACACACACACACATGCACGCCTGATACAATTTAGATTGTTATAGACTTATAGATGTAAGGACCAACGCACAATTGTCACTTAGCTGACGGTTTTTCGAGACCGATGACGGTAATCAATTTTGGCAATGGTTGGAGGAAGGATGTCGCAAAACGACGCTTGGAGTTTGGTCAAGTCTTTATGAAGCAGGTCGTTTTTCTTACGCGGACCCCTCCCCTTGAGGGAGCTTCACTCCACCGACGAGTGTGGAGAGCCTGGGGGATCTTGAGCCCGTTTACGACCTGTTTCCGATTACGAGTGAATTCACCCTGCCAGAGGCTATGACACAAACTCCAACCATCGGTTTACGACATCCTTCCTCCTTCGAGGAAAGGTGCCGGAAAGCGAGGCTTGGAGTGTGCCTGTTACACAAACATTTGGGCGACTTCTTTGTGAAGTAGGTCGTTTTTCTTACGGCCAATCAGCGCGGACCCCTCCCCTTGAGGGAACTTCACTCCACCGACGACATGTGAGTGTGGAGAGACCCTGGGGGATCTTGAGGCTGTTTACGACCTGTTTCGGATTACGTGTGAATTCACCCTGCCAGAGGTTGACACAAACGAGTGCGTTAGCCTCACGCTAGAGGCTAAAACAGAAAGCAAAACACCACGCCCAGCATCATAAGACAATGCATAGTTTACGATGGCTACTCGGTATGTTACCCCTCCTACTCATCTCCACACACACGCACGCACGCGCGCACGCACGCACGCACACACACACACACACACACACACACACACACACACACACACACCCCCACACACACACCACCACCTACAACCACCACCCCCCACCACCACCACCACACCACACCACCACCACCACCACCACCACCACCACCCACCACCACCACCACACCACCACACACACCACCACCACACACACAACACACACACACACACACACACACACACACACACACACACACCACCCATACACACACAAACTAAACAAAAACTAAAAACTGTCGAAATTCAGTAGGTCCCAGGACTCACATCTCTTACACTATTCCGTTAGGACTGACCCCGATTTTTTGTTGAATCAGTGAAAGTGTAAATTGTGTTCTTTAAGTACAAGTCAAGTTCATAAAAATCAGCTTATTGTGGTCATATTTATACACGTATTAAAAGCCATGTCTAATTCAAACTTAATCGAAAACAAACTTTACGAGGAAATACAACGTCTGGATGTATGAACTCCCTATCATATCTGAATGATCTAACTACAAAGCTATAATAATTAAGGCCATGAAAGCTGGTATGGGTACGAACGGGTTGTTATAATCGTGTCCATTTGGAATGATCTGAGAAAAATCTGAAGCAAATACTGGGAGGTTTTGTCCAGACAGAATAGTTTGTTCGTTGATGCTTTGAGCACATACGGTTATATCAGGGATAATCGAGACCCCCCCAAAAAAAGTGTCAAATATTTCCCTTGAATGTAACCAATGTATGTAAAAGGTCTAGTCCTGTGTAGTTAACTACACACAAGGAATTTAGGGACTCAAATTTAGAATTTAGAGCTCTCAGAGACTCAAAGCGATTTGCAACTCAATTCAAGAAAGATCCACATACATAAGTAGCCGACACTTCCATTTTTCACCGTCTAACTAACTGTTGTTTAATTGCTGTTTTGACCCTTGAAAAAGGAACTTACCCCGAAAATTCGCACGTTTTGTATTGTCATATTAAATAAGCGTTCTTTTTAACCTTTCATGTGTTTGGGTCGCTCAGCGTGCAAACTGACACACAAAGCACAAATGCAAACAGAAGGAGGAGGAAGGGTAGAACAGGATTTTGTAAATACCCCCCCCCCCCCCCCCGCCTACAGGGGAGACAATTCTTGCGGCCCTCGGTCTTCAGTCTTCAAGACAAAAGAAAGCGATGGTGAAGTGAAAGCGAAAGCAGTTCAAGATAAACTAACCAACCGGTATTTACGCGGCCAAATGGAGAGAAAACGAAGTGTCGAGACCAATATCCTTACCGTTGGAAAATCAGTGAAATTCACTTCACTTCAAAGAAGAAAGAAAAAGGAAAACCAGACAAGCAAAACATGTTGATTTGCAAGAAAGAAAGAAGAAGAATGGGGCAAAGAGGTATGGGGGACACACAATCACAGTTAGAGAGTGAGACAGAGAGGGTTAGAGAGTGAGCGCGAGACGGAGAGTTAGACAGCAAGGCCGAGCAAGCGAGAGAGAGAGATAGTGGACATAATTGAATAGGCCCCCTAAATCTTACCGATTTGTGACTCGCCAAAGACATGTGAGTGTACCTTGTTTGCTCGTCTTGTCTGCTTGCGTGATTTCCTTGTATTCAAAGACTTGCTGCCAAAAGGCCCTCCATGACAGCCGACAACAACGAAGTACCTTAGGCCTGTCAAGTGTTCAGGCAACTGGACAACTGCAGCACATTGCACGTGCATCACGCCTTGCTCGAACTGATTCAACCGTCCGCCTACTCGATAAACTATAGGCGCAAGAAAATACTTCGGGAACTGTGGAGTGCACGACGTAGAAGCTGTGCACAAAACAAACCTAGCGCTTAAAACATTTACCTATTTGATGCACCTGTTTAGTTCTCCTTTTTACACAGGTGGCCTTTTTCAACAGACCATATGAAGTCCGTGCTTGACGTTAGTCTCCGTTTTATTGGGTTTCTTTCTCGTTTCGTGGAGTGATACACTGACATTAGCACTCGTGGCCGCTTTCTGTTCTACAACCTATACAAGGCCGATTCCAGTATTAGGGGGGAAATAGTCTTTAGTATTAGCCATGGGACACTCTCTGTGTGTGTGTGTGTGGGGGGGGGGGTTCGCGCATGACTGGGGAGGAGGGTGCGGTTGGACTCACACCACCCCACCCCTCCGATCACCCCTCCGCCCCTCCCCCCCTCAAAAAGTTCGGAGAATCCAGATGGGATCGGAAACAGAAAACTGGCCTTAAGCCCATTCTTAATTGGGCGAATGTTTCTTCGCGAACCTAGTTGGAAGTATTCGGCGAAGCTAGTTGGTTCTTAATTGGGCGAACTTTTCTTCGCGAACCTAGTTGGAAGTATTCGTCGAAGCTATATTCGGGGTCCAAAAAATTTTGCTCAACATGTTTGGGAACATTCGCCCTATTCGATAATCATTGCCTCTGATTGGTGAGAGCAGAGCTCTCCTGTGGATGAAGAAAAATAAAAATGGATGAGGTGTCGCTAGGTTCTCCACTCGCTTCGGGGGGAATTTGTTTATTTTTTGACTTGTGGGAGGCGCAGCCTTGTCCCAGAGACCCCGAAAGATAGTAGTAGTTGAATTTCTAAGGATAAAAGTATATTGACTTGACTTGACTTGACTTGACTTAGCCTACATTTGCGATCATGCTGTTTTGCCGCGCGTCCTGCCGCAAGTTCGGGCAGAAGCTGACTCAACAAGCCAGTTGAGAACGAAGTAAAAGTTGGACTGTCGGAACCATGTTCGGCGAACTAAAAGTTCAATTAAGAAACGAATCATAGTTCGTCGAACTGTCCGAAGTATGTTCGGCGAACAAACATTCGCCCAGTTAAGAACGGGCTTAATGGTCAGGTTGGGATGAGGCTGATTACATCGCCGTAACGTTTACCATGGTGGAGTTGGAGAATGCGAGGTACAGAAACAACTGGCCGTAGATGATGCACGGGAAAATGATCAATCTTAGCAAACAGCCCGAAGGGAGGCCGGGGATGTCTGATGCCTCCCTCCTGTCTGGAATCTCAGGGCTGTCATTTGATTCCCCTTTCCTATCTCCTCTCTTGTTTTTTTCTGCCGAGTCCTTTTGCTCTTTCTGTCTTCTCATTTGTCTGCTAATAGTCCATTCTCCTGAATTTGTTCCAGAAAACTCAGTATTTTTCGTTAAGGGTTAGGCTTTTTTGTATGGCTCTTTTTGAACAGCTAGGAGATGATAGTTGGTAGGTGGTATGTGCCGCTTGCTTCCATATGGCACTGGTATTTGCCATTATGCATTTTTATATAACATTTTTTAATTTTACATTGTGTCTGTCCATTCCTTTTTTATATTTTTCTTTAACCTGGTATCAATAAATTAGACGGAATGGTCGACGATATGCTCTTTTAACAGGGGTAATTTGTGTCTGATGTTTGTGTATGTATGTTTTATGTTTGCAAAGTGATTGGTTTTGTAGATTGATAGAGGGTTGATACATATCTGAGATTAGTTTAGAAATGTGTATTTGCTTATGACCTGAGTTCGTCTGTCCTGAGGTGACCCTGTGTGATTGACAGGACATTAAAATCCAATTACTACTTAGCAAACAAAAATTATCACAGTCGAGGTGTGTGTGGGGGGGGGGCGCAGACTGATATTTTTAAGTGATGTGGTGTTGAGTGTGTTTGTGTGTGGGGTGTGTGGGGGGGGAGGGAGGTTGCAGACTAATCGCTATAAAAAGCGGAAAATTGTGCAAGTTCCTCCTGAGGCTGGGTGGGAGATGAGGGGAAAGCAGGGGTGTGTGTGTGTGTGTGTGTGTGTGCAGATAGATAGATAGATATAGATGTATGTAACTTTAAGCCTACGCACACAAGCCTACGCACAAACCTTTCCTAAATGCACCCATGAATGCATGTTGCCAAAGAAAAAAAGCGACAACTGCGTTATTTGCACCTTGCGACATGGCATTTTTTCAGCAATGTGAGCAGATCGAGGTATTAAGATGTAGACCAGACGTCTCACCTTGAAGTCTTCACGTACATCGTGCTTTGCTAGGGTAAACATGGTGCTTAACGTCCACAGAAACCATGAAGCTCATTTGGGACGGGGAGAAGGGGGGGAAGGGGATATGGAGGTGGGCGAAGATGGAGCGAGAGATTAACTTAAGATGCAGTGCCTGCCTGTTTAGTAATCCCAAAGCGCAGGATACGTTAAACAACAAAAATAAAACAATTGTTGTGAAGAAGCTAAAATTGAGTGCAGAGCATTCAAGATTTCTCGGTGCATGCACCTGTTTATAGCCCCCCTCCCCCCTCCCCCTCCCTACCTCCCCCCTCCCCCTTCCAATCCCCCCCCCCCTCCCCCACAACCCCATCTCGACTGTTCGGGGGTGGGGGGTGGGGGGGAGGGGGGGGTGGGGACGCGAACGATTGGCGGTATAACATTGAATAACTTCTCGGCTCATAAGGTCCGATCAGATATCGGTATTTTAAATATTACTATCCGGAGCCCTAAAGTCGAACGCGTCACCATAAACAATATTACGTATTTACTGTGTTTTAATTTTAGCACAATGAGTACGTAGTCTCAAGACGCGAACGACGCCCTCAACTGCTAACTTTTTTTTTTGTTTTTTGTTTTTTTGGCTATCATACATAAAATATCGATATAATTATCACTCAACGGGTGATATAATTCAATGCTATACCGGAGGCCTCAATGGATCACATGATCCGATACGTATTTAGTGACTCGCCTGTAACTCGCGGCCAAAGAATCACGACGACGGTAAATTTCCGTAATTTCAAGGATGGACGGATTGCCAGTTAAGCCAGCTGGCGCAAAGGTATTACGAAGTTTCATCCAAAACTAGTGATCAAACCGTTTCAACGGACTCTTTGCGTATTTACCGTACAAGATTACATATCAACCTTTCTCCATATGAAAGATGACGTCATTATGTTCTTGGGTCATTGTAAGTATGGCAAGGTGTAATAATACGTCACTTTTTACATACGCTTCAAAATTGAGGCTTTCGTTGATTTCAATAAGCACTGTGAATTTTTTTGTTGTGACTCTGTAGTTTGCAACGCTGCATATTTGGTGAGTCAGTAAGTAAGTAAGTAACTTGGTGTTTCACGCCCAGTCAACCAGTACGGTTATACCAGGGCGATATATTTGGTGAACACGTGTTGAAACTCTCGAAAGATTTCCAGACAGTGGTAGCAGTCAAGGCTGCTTCATATTCCACAATCAGAAGATGGCAATGTGAATGAAACACCGGAAAACGGGGGAACGACACCAACAAGCCTAACAGACGTCCGAAGAGCGCTTCAAACGACAGCAGTTGACTGCTGTGGCCAAGCTCGTGAAGGAAGCCCGGCCCACACATTTTGCATAAGAAGAAAGTGCAAGGATTTCTCTTTCGTATGGAACAGTTCAGAGAATGACCATTACTTACGTGGACTGACAGTTTTTTTTTAGCGAGTCAAAAAAAAGAGACCATTAGTTACGTAAAATGACATGAATTTTCATAGCACTCAGAAAGAATGATCAGTATTCACGTAAACTGACATGATATTTTTTCATATGTGTCAAAAGGAATCAGTGGCCTTTTTTTGTTTGCTTGTTTGTTTTTTACGACGACTTTCGCCCTGATATAAACGCACTGGTTGACTGGGCGTAAAACACCAATTTACTTACTTACTTACGACGACTTACATGATTTTGATGTAGAATCATATGCGAGCGCAGTGAGTCTGCTCGAGAGCGGAGAACAGTGCTATATAAAAGCGACCAAAAACAACAAGAATATTTTGATCATGCGAGTCAAAAAGAATCATCGTTATAGTTACGAAGATTTTTTTCTTTTTTTCTTCTTCATGCGAGTCACTGAAAATGAATGACCATTATATACGTAGCGGCCGACATAAAAATAATAACACAATTTTCCATGCTAGTCAAAAAAAGACCAAGCAAAATATAATACACATCCAGGATATCAAACGGTGATATCATCGTCAAAAGAAACTTCTTTAGTTAATGGCAGAACACTTTCACGTACAGGATTTGCACTGTCGTACTAAAGGATTACTTTTTTGTCCAACCACAAGAGTCGGGTCTCTTGCTGGAAGGGCTAAACTGCGCATCGAGACATCTTGGTGTCAATCACAGCGACGTTTATTTATTCAATGTACACGAGGGCATAAACATGTCAAGGGTGTAACCACGGGCGCTTGAAATAGGTTGGTCGCGGGTTTTTCCCCCCCTCTTTTTCTTCTTCTTTCCCCCCCGTTTTTTCCCCGTTTTATGTTGTTGTTGTTGTTTCCTCTCTCTCTCTCTCTCTCTCTCTCTCTCTCTCTCTCTCTCTCTCTCCTCTCTTCCTCTCATGTTGTTGGAACGGAACACACTTATTGTGATCAGTTCAAAACCAAAGTCCAACAACCGTATATATTAGGTGCCTGTGGAGTGTGTGCGGGGTGGTGGGTGGGGGTGGGGGGGGGGGGGGGGGGGGGGGGGGGGCGGAGAGGGGGAGTTGGTGGGGGGTTACTGGAGCCAGCCTGCGCCCGGTGTTCCCACGATAAGTAAGTAAGTAAATGGGTGATTTACGCCCAGTCAACCAGTGTGGTTCCCACGTTAGGCTTATGCCGTTATGCAGAAGCCACAGAACAAAAGACCTCTCTGTTTTTCAGTCGAAGTTCCATGTCTGCCTGCATGCAGCAAGGAGAAACTTTTGATGTCTACTTCCCACAGAACTTTAGCAACACCCGGCGATTCCACAAATTCAGGAGTTAAATCCCTAACCGATCGACGTTAATCATAGTTACCTCTACAATTTCTGTTTCAGCCTACCCTGAACCGGGTATTCTATTTCGGCAGTTTGATCTTCAGTCTGTCTCCTCCAACAAACAGTATCCGAACAACTCTGAGGGAATTTCTTTCCTGGAATAATGATCCAAAAGTGTAGCCAAAGTTAGCAGCTATCAAAACGTAACCGTGAAAGCATCATTCTGCTGTAGCAACACAAAGCTCAAAACATGCAGTCTGTTTAAGTGGTTCTACAGTATCGAATATCCTTCGCCGCGGACATCAGTGCAAGCTTGAATACGTCTGAGAAATGACAAGAGGAGGTCCCCTCCCACCGTTGCCTTACACGGCGCGCGCGCGCACACACAACACACACACACACACCACACACACACCACACACACACACACACACACACACACACACACTCCAAGCACCGCTTTCCGGCACCTTCCTCCAAGGAAGGATGTCGTAAACCAGTGCTTGGAGTTTGACACACACACTCTGGGTTTGCAGTATAGTTGTATGGCACGGCCTAGCTGTTAGGTCAAAATGGACCTGATGTTACTATCCTTGAGTACTAAAGTTTTCGAGTTCAAGTTCTCTCAAGAATAGCTTTTTATAGCGCGTTTTTTATTCTTGAATATCCACCGAAGTGGTGTACTGACAGTGCTGACACGGCTGGTGCCACATGAAACTGCTGCCATCTCGGCGCGTTCCGTGTACACCATACAGCCATGCACTGTTTTAGTGTGTGTGTGTGTGTGTGTGTGTGTGTGTGTGTGTGTGTAGAAGGGTGGAGAAGTCTTTCACAAAGTTAAGACCTACTGAAAGAAAGTTTTTTGTTTTGTTTTGTTTTTAGCCATAGTTTATGTAGCACAAAGAAGTAGATGGGATAAATATCACGGGTGACGAAAGCTATACTTATACCGCTAGATCTAGTAAATAACGGGTCTTTGTGGGTGGAGGCGGAGAAACCTAGTCTCGTATGCTAACCCTTTTCAACTCGGCGAGACGATTGGTGGCCGAGACAAGGCCCCGCTGTCAAAGGCAGGACTGTTTAAATCCCAGTCGCAGATGAAGTCAGTGATGCTAAATCAACACAGGACTCATTCATTCCCCGTCGTTTTACCGTAACGTTATCGTGGCTGCCTAATGCTTGTCGTCTGCCTTTTCCGATGTCTGAGATGACGTAGCGGCGACAGTTGTCTTTTCTTGTTAGATAACTACTCGCCTGCAGACCCGCCAGACTGCAGGCCGCGAACAACGTCGCCAGTCGAACTTAATCTAGAAAACGCAACACAGGAATCTGGCATCATCTCTGCTTGTTAGAAAGAAGAAAAAGAAAAAAGAAAAAAGAAAAAAAAGGAAGGAAGGAAAGAAAGAAAAGGGTGTGTGGTGGGGAATGGGGGTGACAATATAGCGATTCATAAAATATTAAAAAAATATAAAAAAATATGAAATGGAAGTGAAGATAGTGCTCGTGTTGGGTAATCTGTGGTTGTTGATACTGCTGCAGTGGGGATGTTTGGGTTTGGCGCCGTCGCTACAAGCAACATCGTGGCGACTGATGCAGCCGATTGCACACACGACCCACAACAAAGAGCTCTTTCTCAATGCCGTTTCAAAATCAACAGGCACGAAAACAGAATTGCTGACAAGAGCTTTGCTGTACATGCTTGTTGAATGATCTGTTCGAGGCCGGTATAGCAAGTTAGTGACTGGATTCTAACGTCCCAGTGTTAGCCACAAAGGGGTATTTGCGAATTCACTGCGAACCTGTTATAAAAGAAGTTTATGTAGCTGCAAAACAGTTTCCGCAAAGGGGTACTTCACAGTGACAAATGTTTGCATAGATCTGATGATGTGGAGCTTAATGTCCTCGGATGTCGGGTTGACACATTTGGGACAAACTGTGACCAGTGAGTGTGCATGGTTCAATGTCGCTTTACGTCCACAGAAACCATAAGGTGCATTAGGACGGGGAGCCCAGGACGGCCACCTCGACTTTCACACAGCTCCTGAACTCTGCATAGATCTGTGACGCTTGATACAGGTTTAGGAGAGGCGGTAGCAAAGGCCAAGCGTGATCGATCGAGCGTGCCCATCATGGATGGATGATGACACTTACGTGCGACACAGTTACGTGTGCGACAGGTATGTGCAGGGCTTTGCGCCCGACCCGAATTTTTCCGGAGTCAAATTCTGAGCAGACTCTACAAATGTCCTTACGGTGAGACTCTAATCTGAGGTCCACAGTGTGTATAATTTTTATGCATGCAAAAAGATCTCACCGTGTAGTCCATGTCAGAGTTCGGTGGGTTATGGAAACATAAAAAAAAAGAAAAAGAAAAAAAGCATAAAAACACGTGAACAGCAGAGAGTCTGCTCGAGAGCGGAGAACAACACTCGATAAAATCGACCAATGATTATAATATTCACATACATATGGCAGCGACTGCCAATGATGGTCCAGGCCCCAGCCCCTGAAGATTAATTCTTGATTGATCGTTGATATTTAACGCTCCGTCAAACGCGTAGGCAGATCAGCCAGGACAACAGTTCATCAAATCACAAGTCAAAGTCTCACACATTCACTACTCACAACACAAGTCACTTTGATTGAAGAGCCCCCCCCCCCCCTCCCCCCCCCCCCCTCCCACCCCCACCCGCCCCCAACCTGTTCAGGTCGCATGTCAAAGTCTCACACATTCACTACTCACAACAAAAGTCACTTCCCCTTCCTTGACCCAGTTCCGGCATCAACACACAAGTCAGTATCACACATTCACTACTCACAAGTCACTTAGATTGAAGAGGATTCCCCCCCCCCCCCCCCCCTTCCACTTTCCCTGCCCCAGCTCACAATACACAAGTCAAAGTCTCACATATTCACTACTCACAACATAAGTTACTTTTATTGTAGAGGATACACCCCCCCCCCCCCCCCCCTCCTCCCGTGAAGCTGAATGGACCAGAAAGTCCGAGATTTAATCAGTAGCATCGGATTCTCAGTAGAGGTGATCTTAATTCTGCGTCCTCTGTGCCCCAACACGGGCGAGCAATGGAGAGAGAGGCCCTAGCTTCTGGCCTGCACCTGCTAAAAAGAAGCCATCCCGTCCTCCTCCCTGCCCCCGCCACCCTTCTGCACTCCTTGACGAAAAGAAGGGCGACCCCTGCAATCCCTGACTAAAGGAAAGGCGACCCTTACAACTCCTGATTAAAAGAAGGGCGACCCTTTCAATCCCTGACTAAAATAAGGGCGACCCTTACAACTCCTGATAAGAAGGCCGACCCTTTCAGTCCCTGACTAAAAGATGGGCGACCCCTGCAACTCCTCATAAGAAGGGCGACCCCTGCAATCCCTTACTAACAGAAGGGTGACCCCTTCAGTCCCTGACTAACAGAAGGGCGACCCCCGCAATCCCTGACTAACAGAAGGGCGACCCCTGCAATCCCTGACTAACAGAAGGGCGACCCCTCAATCCCTGACTAACAGAAGGGCGACCCCTGCAATCCCTGACTAACAGAAGGGCGACCCCTGCAATCCCTGACTAACAGAAGGGCGACCCCTGCAATCCCTGACTAACAGAAGGGCGACCCCTTCAGTCCCTGACTAACAGAAGGGCGACCCCTGCAATCCCTGACTAAAAGAAGGGCTACCCCTCAATCCCTAACTAACAGAAGGGCGACCCCTGCAATCCTTGACTAACAGAAGGGCGACCCCTGCAATCCCTGACTAACAGAAGGGCGACCCTTGGAAGCAATCCCTGACTAACAGAAGGGCGACCCCTGCAATCCCTGACTAAAAGAAGGACGACACCCCCGGCAAGTCCTGGAAAGAAGAATGGCGGCCAATGCAACTCCCGAGAAGTGAGCGGGTTTGACAAACCGAGCGTAAACTGTCCCGGGAAGAACTTCCCGGACCCCTATTTGTCGTAAGCCTATGTTTGGACCATTCCTAAGAATACATATTCATGAAGGAGGTCACGTCGGGTCACCTTACCGAAAGCGAGATTGGGCACAGTATTGACCCAGGGTCATTTTTAATGAGTTGGTCACGGCGGGTCACGAGATCGAAGCCAAGGTTGGAATGTGCAAATAAATGATAATTCAACCTACGCTTTCGATCCCCTGACCCGGCCGCCATTACGAATGACTCCAGGTCAATACTGTTACTCATTACGAATGACTCCAGGTCAATACTGTTACTCATTACGAATGACTCCAGGTCAATACTGTGCCAAATTTCGCTTTCGGTTTCATGTCGCGCCGTGACCGATCTCATTAAGAATGGTCCATTGTTCATTGTTAAGTCTTTCTATTGTATGGGCTTTATTATACACTTTGGTCATCAGATTTGCGTATTAATATTCAGTAGTCATTAGTTCTCCATTGTTTTCTCAGTGTTTACGTGTGTGTGTGTGTGTGTGTGTGTGTGTGTGTGTGTGTGTGTGTGTGTGTGTGTGTGTGTGTGTGTGTGTGTGTGTGTGTGTGTGTGTGTGTGTGTGTGTGTGTGTGTGTGTGTGTGTGTGTGTGTGTGTGTGTGTGTGTGTGGAGAGGAGAGGAGAGAGAGAGAGAGAGGAGAGAGACAGACAGACAGAGACAGACAGACAGACAGACAGACAGACAGACAGACAGACAGACAGACAGACAGAGAGAGACAGAGACAGAGACAGAGAGACAGAGACAGAGAGAGAGACAGAGAGATACAGAGGGAGAGATTGCACATTGATTTGAAGCTGTGTGTGAAGCTGCGGCGGTGCGTGTGTGTGTGTGTGTGTGTGTGTGGTGTGTGTGTGTGTGTGTGTGTGTGTGTGTGTGTGTGGTGTGTGTGTGTGTGTGTTGTGTGTGTGTTGTGTGTGTGTGTGTGTGTGTGTGTGTGTGTGTGAGAGAGAGACAGAGACAGAGACAGAGAGACACAGAGAGACACAGAGAGAGACAGAGACAGAGAGACACAGGGGAGAGATTGCACATTGATTTGAAGCTGTGTTGTGTGTGTGTGTGGTGTGTGTGTGTGTGTGTGTGTGTGTGTGTGTGTGTGTGGTGTGTGTGTGTGTGTGGTGTGCGCGCGCGCGCGTGTGTGTGTGTGTGTGTGTGTGTGTGTGTGTGTGTGTGTGTGTGTGAGAGAGAGAGAGAGCAGAGACAGAGACAGAGAGACAGAGACAGAGAGACAGAGAGAGAGACAGAGAGACGGAGAGAGACACAGAGGGAGAGATTGCACATTGATTTGAAGCTGTGTGTGAAGCTGCGTGCGTGCGTGTGTGTGTGTGTGTGTGTGTGTGTGTGTGTGTGTGGTGTGTGTGTGTGTGTGTGTGTGTGTGTTGTGTTGTGTTGTGTTGTGTTGTGTTGTGTTCTTGTTGTTCTTGCTGCTATTATTATTTTTATTCTCCAAGCCCTACAAGAGGCTACAAGAGTGACCTTTGAAAATAAAATGTTGTCAGGGCCTGTCATGTGAAACAGGCCAGTGCAACTGGCTACCGCGATTGGCGAATGATCCACGGGGAACAACCTCTGCTATCTTAGCAGCAGTTCCAATTTCCTTTTACTACTTCCCCTCTTAGTCGATGGGGTTCAAACGGTACTTGCGTGCTGAGCGCGTTGGCAAACACTTTCATCAAGTCCCTAGATCAGCCCCCCGGAGTTTGCCAAAATTGGGGACATTCTTCACTTCATGTTTGATTTTCCTCCCTAACATTAAAATCATCAAAAACACCGGGGGAGACTGTGTTGTTTTATATTAGAGACAGAATAGAGACAGACAGATATAGACACAAACACAGGGAAAAAATAAATCACATTTACTTTACGTGGATAAAAGGAGACTCGAAGCCGATTTACTTCTAACCCTCACCCGTTGGGGAATGTGTGTGTGTGTGTGTGTGTGTGTGTGTGTGTGTGTGTGTGTGTGTGTGTGTGTGTGTGTGTGTGTTGTGGTGTGTGTGTATGTGTGTGTATGTGTGTGGTGTGGCGTGGTGTGGGCGTGGTGTGTGTGTGTGTGTGTGTGTGTGTGTGTGTGGTGTGTGTGTGTGTGTGTGTGTGTGTGTGTGT
>JABMCL010001456.1:767500-775000 GCA_018857735.1 Alviniconcha marisindica | reverse complement strand
CCTCTGTCCTGTTATCGTACAATTTACGTACGTCATTTGCCGAGCGAGGCACTATACGCCCAGTGCGTGTACTTGTAGTTCAACTATTGTAAAGATTATCTGGCTTTCTGGGTGATATATTTAGAGTTTTGTACGTGTACAAGTTGTAGTGTACAAAAAAAAGAAGAAGTAGTGTTATTGTTTGCATTGGCAATCACTGTCTGTGGTGTGAGCAAACAAGGTATGGCAGAAGCATTGTTTTAGCGGTGGTACTGTTTAACGTCAGGCAATGAGCCAGAAACAATATAAAAATATATATGTAATATAGATGTAGATATATATATAGATATATGCCCTATATAGTATAGAGCTCTAGATGGCCACAATAGTCGTTTCACCTTTAAGTCAGTCCTTCTTCAAGTGCTCAGTTTGCCAAAACAATGAAAGCAAAAACTATAAAACTGATGGAATGGAACTGGTAAACTTCTAGTTCTACTACAATACTAGGAGTTAAATTTATTCTAGCCCAACAGTAACACTAACCCTAAGCCAAAAATCCGCAGATTTAAAAACGAGACAAACACAGTGCCGGTCTCGCTCTCAGGAATGGATCCCTCCCAATCGTGTTGGGGGTTGATCCCATTCAAGTTCAACTCTCCCCCCACCTCCCCCCCTCCCCCCCACCCCCTGCAGTGTGTCAGATTGGAACCATATTCCTGCTTTCAAGTTCCATCACTTCACCCAGGGCCCTTCACTGGAATCCTTCCAGTTCCAGTCCCATCTCGGCAGCAGCCTTCACAAATTGCACCCAGCCCCTGCTGCTCCATGAATTTCCCCATGGTCTGCAGTTATAATACGAGTTTATAATAATAACATGTAGCTTTAACCAAACAAATTCAGGAATTTGCAGACTTTGCTTATAAATACATTTTATTGGTAGTTGGTTGTGAGACTTTACTTATGAATTTTACTGGTAGAGTTACAGATTTTGTTGATGAAGTTCATTCGTAGGTGTAGACTTTACTTATGAATTTTACTGGTAGTTGCAAATTTTGTTGATGAATTTTATTGGTAGTTGGAGACTTTACTTATGAATTTTATTGGTAGTTGCAGATTTTGTTGATGAATTTTACTGGTAGTTGTAGACTTTACTTATGAATTTTATGGGCAGTTGCAGACTTATGAATTCAATGGGTAGTTGCAGACTCATGAATTTTATGGGCAGTTGCATACTTACGAATTTTATTGATAGGTACAGACGGCAACCATCAGATAACACTGAGGGACTAACTACCCTCAGTGAGCCCAGTCCTTAGCAGGGAGAAGTTTACTTCTCATGCTAGTCTTTGTCTTATAAAATGGTTAGGGTTAGACTCATTGTACAGTCAGTTCGTCAATGGTCGTGGAATTATGGTTGTTGATAATGATAGCATACGGTTTCTTTTTTCACCTAGCAGACAGATCTGTCTGTCCTCATGATCGGTGAACAACAAGAAGTTGTAAGACATTTTCTTCCAGCATCATGCCAGAATAGTTAGGTAGGCCTCTACCACATACATGTAATATGTACATAAAATCACCAAAAATTGGTGTTTGTACAAGTGCAAGTGTGGTGGGGAAGTGCGTGCAACTCTGCATCAGTATTCAGTGTGTATGTGTGTGTGTGTGTGTGGGTGCGCGCACGCCCATGTGTGTGTTCATGCATGTGTGTGTGTGTGCACGCGCATACACGCCCATGTGTATGTTCATGCGTGTGTGTGTGTGTGTGTGTGTGTGTGTGTAAATGTGTGTTCTCATTTGAAAAAATATATAATGGGATTAATGCAGTGCTGTCAACCAAAATTTCAAGGAGCAGGACATTTCTTTCCTGCTGTCAATATTTTGCATTCACTTTCCCTTTGACCTTTTCAAAATAAAATTGAAACCATCAGAAGCAGTCTCATGTTGTTCAAGTTTTACCTGATCCACCTGCATACAGTGATCCTCCTTTCCATTGTGCTCCTTTTAGACCTGTAGCATTTAACTAAGAACTTTGCCAGACACAGTGTACACCCCATCATGTTCTCTCTGTTTCAGTTGTCAGACATAGTGTACACTCCATCATGTTCTCTGTGTTCCATTGTCACTGTACGCTCCATCATGTTCTCTCTGTTCCATTTGTCAAATACAGTGCACACTCCATCTTTTTCTCTCTGTTCCAATTCAGGTGAAAAATCTCTGTCTTTCAAACTGCGCAAGATGGAAATTTAAGGCCATAAGGGCTTTGGTTACTGTGTTCTCTGTTCAAGCTCCCCTTGTGGGGAACAGCCTTCCTGCTCACCTCCGGACGCTGCAGTTCTCTCCCACACTCACAGTTCAGAACTTCTCTTAAAACCTTTCACTTTAGTTTACTTCTGCCTACTCTGACAGAGATGTATAACCCTCTCACAGCCACAGGCGCAGGAAGCTGTACTTGTTCTTGTACATTTGGTTTTGTTGTTGTTGTTTTGCTGATGACCTCTTTACTGGTGATTATTTGGGGGGTGGTAGGGGGGGGCAGTGGGGGGGGGGGGAGACTAGGAGAGAGAGTTAGGAGGAAAGCAAGGGGTAGCGGAAGTGTGTATGTGTGTGTGCGTGCATGTGTGTGTGCGTGCACACAAGTGTGCGTGTGTCTGTGTGTGTGTGTGCATGTGTGATTGTGAGCATGCATGTGTGTGTGTGTGTGTGTGTGTGTGTGTGCACACGTGTGAGGTGTGTGTTAGTGTGTGTGTGTGTGCATGTGTGTGTGCGTGTGTGTAAATGAGTGAGCGGGTGAATGTGTATGTGTGTGTGTGTGTGTGCACATGCAGGGGGGAGTGAGGGATAGTGTGAGCTGTGCACTGTTGAATTAGGTTGTGCACTGTTGTATACTTGTAATGTTTTATATTTATAGCGCTTTGGGCCTCACATGTAATTATATACATGTGTCATAGATGGATTTAGTGCATTAGTCATTACAGGTGTGTGATTTATTATTGTTCTACCTGCACCCTATGACTCCAATGAGAACTTGATGGTTAACATGTTTCCTATCCAGTGTCAGTACCAGAAATAATTTCTTGATACTTTGCCACCATGCATTATTGGCACTGTATATTTAATATATATATATATATATATATATATATATATATATATATATATATATATATATATATAGTGTATTGAACCTTTTCTTCACTCATTAAATAATGATACATGGATGTAAACTGGCACAAAAGAGAGGAACAGTTTCATTTTTTCTTTTTTTCTTTTTTTAATGCTTAAGGGAATAAACTAAAACTAGTAATGGGAGAGAAAGAAGGAAAAAGCTATTACAGTATTACTAAATTAAAAAGTCATTTGTGGGTGTTTGTTTTTGTTTTGTTTTGTGTTTTAAGACTGAGTGAATCCAGAAGAAGAAGAAAACAGCAATAACTGAAAATAATAGGAAGTTATTTATGGGTGTTTGTTTTGGTTTTGGTTTGTGTTGTGTTTTAAGACTGAGGGAATGGCAGACAGCTGATGCCAGAATTGACAGTGTGGATCTCAGACAGAGTTGCACTGGAGGAGGATGGAAAACGTCATCAAGCAAGGCTATCTAAAGAAGGGAAACTCCACAGAAGGAGGGGTTTTCTCTGGCTTCATTGAGGTACACATGCACCGGTGTCTTTGGCAATTATTGAACTGATTTTAAGGAAGATTAATTTTAGATGAAGTTCATGGAAGAGTGTAATGTATAATTCACTGTGTTCTGTGATATAATTCTAAGAAAGATCAATTTTAGGTGAAGTTTAAGAAAGAGTGTAACATAGTTTACTGTGTTCTGTGTTGTGATCTTAAGGAAGATGAATTTTAGATGAAGTTCAAGGAAGAGTGTAAATTGTAATGTATAATTTACTGTGTTCTGTGATGTAACTAAAAAAGATAAATTTTAGCTGAAGATCAAGAAGGAACATAGTTTACTGTGTTCTGTGCTGTGATCTTAAAGAAGATCAAATTTAGATGAAGTTTAAGAAAGAGTGTAATGTATACTTTACTGTGTTCTGTGTTGTGATCTATTCTTAAGGAAGATGAAGTTTAGAAGTTTAAGAAAGAGTGTCATGTATAATTTACTGTGTTCTGTGATGTAACTAAGAAAGATAAATTTTAGATGAAATTCGAGAAAGAGTGTAACATAGTTTACCCTGTTCTGTGCTGTGATCTTAAGGAAGATGAATTTTAGATGAAGTTTTTTTGTTTGTTTTTTACCCCATTGACATTGCATTGGCAGAAAATGACACAGTAAACATGGTGCTTAACGTCCACAGAAACCATGAGGCTTATTAGGGAAGGGGAGAAGGGGGGATGGATGTGGGGGAAGAGGGAGATCATATACCTCTCGCTACACTGTCACCACCAGAATGACACCTGCATTAAGATGGGCAGCGATGAAAGCCATTTTAATGTTTCAGTAGGAAGTGATGGACAAAGTCACAAGACAGTGTCCACAAAACCACAACCTTTTTGAAGAGAAAGGAGAGCCGAAGTGGTGTCGAACTGAGGTCCTTCCGCTTACCAGCCTAACGCCTTACTGCTGGGCCAAACCAGCTCACAAGAAAATGACACCCAGGAAGTAACAAGTTATACTTGTTGGAGATTTTTTTGTTGATTTTTTGTTGTTGACACCATTGACTCCTTGTTGGCAGAAAATGACACCCAGAAAGTGGTACATGCTGGTGGTGAGAAGTCGTGTCCCCTTCCTGGAGCAGTATGAGCGAGATGTGGACGTCTTCTCCACAGCACCTTCAGTTTGCCATGATTTGTCCATCTGCACCTCCATCAGTCGCAGCATGGCCACTACGCCCCGCTCATTTAACTTTGTCATCGTCTGTCCTGACCAGCTGATTGAATTGGTCGCTGCTACTAGGTATACACTGGCTTGGGTTTCATTGGTTTCATTGGTCACTTGGTGGGTTGGTTGATGGTTTGGTGATCCTGTTGGCTGGTTTACAGTTGGTTGGTTGGATAACTCTCTCTCTGTCTGTCTGTCTGTCTGTCTGTCTGTCTGTCTGTCTGTCTGTCTGTCTGTCTGTCTCTCTCTCTCTCTCTCTCTCTCTCTCTCTCTCTCTCTCTCTCTCTCTCTCTCTCTCTCTCTCTCTCTCTCTCTCTCTATCTCTATATATATATGTGTGTATATATGTGTGTGAATATAGTAGTGTGTGTCTGTATCTGTGTGTGTGCTTATCCTGAGGTGGTCATCCTATGCGGTTGGCAGGACATTGAAACCAAAAACTAATTATGTGTGTGTGTCACACTCCGAATATCACTTTCCAGCACCTTCCTCCAAACTCTGCCAGATTTAGTTACGCTTGGGTACTGATAAGACTGTGGAAGCAACCTAGCACCCAAGCACGCATGTAAACATGAGACACATCCACCCCGGGTAAAAAAAAGAGAGTTCCGTCTTGATTCAAACGATTGTGGTTTTATTTGTGCTGGTGTAAACTTTGTTGGCGGCTGTGAATGACACGCCTTGTTTTATTTGAGTTGTTTGTAACACTAACACTGTCTGAGCACCAACGAAAAACTGCTCATTAGCTGACAGTTTTCAGCAACATATGATGTAACTAAATACAGCAGTGGTTGAAGGAAGGATGTCGTAAACCAGTGCTTGGAGTTTGTGTGTGTGTGTGTGTGTGTGTGTGTGTGTGTGTGTGTGTGTGTGTGTGTGTGTATGTGTGTGTGTGTGTACATGTATGTGTTTGTGTGTTTGCATGTGTGTTTGTGTGTGTGTGTGTGTGCACGCGCACGTGTGTCCACGCACACACGTGTGTGTGTGTGTGTAACATCATCACATAGATCTTTACCAAAGTTCTGTAAAAAGTCATTTTTCCCCCCAGGTACCAATAGCCTTGATTGGTAAAACTGTCACGTTACAGTAACAGCATACAGCTTTACAAGTACGTCAGCACACATGCATGTACACAAATTATGATGGATTAGCCTTACATACTTTTCTGTCACTGACACATTTCATAGCCAGCTGGACATCACAAGTGTGACAGATTAAAGTGAGAGGTTTGCACTCCGACAAGTCTCCCAACCACAGATGAATCACCTCGGCCTGTGGGCAGATGGTAGCTAGGACTTAATGTTGTGAGTGAGCCAAATCACTGTGTGTGTGTTTGTGGCAGGGATCAGATGAAGGACTGGAGCTAGGACTTAGTGTTGTGAGTGAGCCAGATCACTGTGTGTGTGTTTGTGGCAGGGGCCGGTTTAGTGTTTTGAGTGTCAGGTCACTGTGTGTGTGTTTGCAGCAGGGACCAGTTTAATGTTGTGAGTGTCAGGTCACTGTGTGTGTGTTTGCAGCAGGGACCACTTTAGTGTTGTGAGTGTCAGGTCACTGTGTGTGTGTTTGTGGCAGGGACCAGTTTAATGTTGTGAGTGTCAGGTCACTGTGTGTGTGTTTGTGGCAGGGACCAGTTTAATGTTGTGAGTGTCAGGTCACTGTGTGTGTGTTTGCGGCAGGGACCAGTTTAGTGTTGTGAGTGAGCCAGATCACTGTGTGTGTTTGTGGCAGCGGTCAGATGAAGGACTGGAGCTAGGACTTAGTGTTGTGAGTGAGTCAGATCACTGTGTGTGTGTGTTTGTGGCAGGGACCAGATGAAGGACTGGTGTGATGCTTTGGAAAGAACACTCCACAGTCTTGGCATACTGAAGGTCAGTGGTGGTTTGGTTTGGTCACATGCTGATCAGCTTTGGTCTGAGGTCTTTTGAACACCTTGTATAATTTACATTATTTATTTATGTCTTTTTGTGTTTTAGTGCATGTGAACGGCCTTAGAGTCTCTCTCTCTCTCTCTCTCTCTCTCTCTCTCTCTCTCTCTCTCTCTCTCTCTCTCTCTCTCTCTCTCTCCCCTCTCTCTCTCCCTCATTCTCACTCTCTGCCTCTCACTGTCTCCCTGTGTCTGTCTGTCTGTCTGTCTGTCTGTCTGTCTGTCTGTCTGTCTCTCTCTCTCTCTCTCTCTCTCTCTCTCTCTCTCTCTCTCTCTTCTCTCTCTCTCTCTCTCTCTCTCTCTCTCTCTCTCTCTCTCTCTCATCTTTTTCTCCAAGGAACATACTCCAGACAATCTTTTGTTGAACTCTTTCTTCCTTGACTTTCTAGTTTCTGTTTTCTTCACTTCATATATTCTGACTTTTAAGAATGAGTGTAGTCAAAAACTGTATCAGGCATTTTTTGAAACATGTCTGGTATTGCATTTCACTCTCCTTCTTGAAGAAATGTTTCAGACTCCTCCTTCAAAATTGTTGAATGATGTCTTCACTCAGCTTTTCCCCTCTGAACACAGTAGTCACCCTGTTGACTGACTAATTTATGTACTAGGTCAAAATAGTTTTAAAGAGGGATAACTGCCATAATTCAGAAGGAATTTATAAAAGCATGGATTGGCATAGTTTGGAGTCAGTAAAGTAAATATTTTGGAATCAGTAAAGTGAACATTGAAAAAAAAGGTTTTTGTGTGTTTTACACCCCAGCAATTA